>NW_017547231.1:753549-767467 GCF_001854935.1 Bemisia tabaci | reverse complement strand
AAGAGAGCAACGAAGTTTTTAACTTAAAACCTCGGTTTATTTTTAAGTTGTATCCAAATTTTTCTTGAAATAAAGACAAAAATCGCAACTCGAGTTTGACTTTCCTTTACTCCAAAGCGTGTAGTTTCCTTACCAAGACGAATTTTTGCATTCTGTAAGAACAAGCATCTCCAGTAGCTTATCAGCTTTCAAACAAGCCCAAGAAAACTTCATTACGACGCTCGGTTCGCCTTCTATGACAAAAGTCCGGTTTCTTTTGGGACAGCCCTCGTATTTTGAGAGCTGTAACGTCAAGGTTTGAGAGAAAAAAGTCATGAAATTAAAAGAGGGTTAAATTAAAACATACCTTACAATGACAGCTCATCATTAGAGGATCATACATCTCTTTCCGATGAGATTATCAGTAATCACACCTTTTGGCCAGGGCATTGGCGATCATACAGTCATGTGCAATGATTTGGCCACATTTTTAGTAACATCGGCGAGACGATTCTGGGTACTTGCTTTTTAGCTCCTGTTTAAACTGCCGAAATAAGATTCTGTTCCGTTCTAGATCATTCTCTTTTGCTGAGTGGAATGTGGATGCAGTTTTCCAACCTTGATGGACCAGGAATGCATTATTTAGGACGGCAAAAGTATATCCTGCAATATGCAGCTCACAAACCTGCCGGCAAAAAAGCCACATGATAAGCTGCTGATAATAATTCCTATCATAACCATGACCTAACTTAACTTACAAATGTGCAAACTCACAAGAAACTGTTTAAAAATGGACAGAAGCTTAAGTGCTTACCTGACTGATTCGATTGAATCCATACTGTTTGAATCGTTCATCATAGGATGGGATATTCTTCAGAGCAATGTAAAATGGTTCCCACGGGTCTTTCCATGGCACTTCGAACAAAGGCAAGAGTTCTGAGGATGAAATCTCTTTCTGCCAGGCTTCATAGTTAGTTGGAATCTAAGATATAATAATAGTAATACTGTTAAAAAATTGAAAAACTTGTTTTACAGCACAGTAATAGGACTAAATAGATTTACCAAACCACAAGAATGGTAAATTTTGATTTCCCAGAACTCAAAAATTATTAAACTCCTTAATATAGTTTAAAGAGCCTAGTGGTATTGTAAAAAAAAACCCTACACTTTGTTTCAAGACCTATTTGTTGACTTCATACCTATTTGTTTTTGGAACAGAATGTCCAAGACAAGCCTATCCTTTTAAATTGATTTAGCTATATCCAGGTATTACTTTTCCAAGTCCTTTGACAAATTTGATCAGAAAAGATAAAAAGCTGATTCAGCCAAAATGTGGGAAAAATATCAAGGTTTTACTTGATTTGATATGATTTGAGAAACTTCTATTTTCCAGATTCAAGGTTCTGATTAATTCCAATAATTCATTGATAGAGACGATAGGTATAAAGGATTGGATAAAGTTCCAACTACCGATACACCATACTGCATGTGTGCATAGTTCATTGTGAATGTGTTTTCAGTTACAAATATTGCAGAAAAAAGTTTATGTTGACAGAGAAACTGCAAAAACCTGTTCCTTGTTTGACAATGTTTCAGACTGCCTGTCATAATTGTTTTTCTGAACAGAAAGATAATCGTCCTGTCTTCTTGAAAACTTTGGTGATTTTTCTCTTCTGTATAAAAATATAAATAATATTCTATGAAAATTTCAAGCTGACGTTGTTTTGGTCCCTTTTTAAAAAAGAAAAAAGGAAAGATGATTTTGGAACTTTGCAATCAAGGAACGCATTTTGGCAGTTCTACCTTTGATGTATAGGAGCAAAGCTATCAACCAAGTTCAACCAAGAATATATATTTAACTGAAAGTATAACTTTGTTCTCTACTCACTTGGCATTTGCTGCAGACTTCCATGTAGAAGGGCCGAGCTACCCCTGACTTCAGCAGATGTGTCAACTGATCTTTGTGAAGTGGAGTGCTGATTTCAGAATTCACTTCAAACGCAGGGAGAACAAAAACAGTTTTATTAAACTCATTAGGGTACTTCTGAGACACCTTTTTACTTGTGGCAAATTTGATAAAATCCTGAAATCATAAAAAGGTAGTGCAATGGTAAATCACTTCATATGAAAGTAAAGCCTTTAAGTTTATCAACAAGTGTTGTAAAATCGATAAACTTGTTCCTGATTCTTGCCTTCTTTATTATAATTTGACAATTTTCAGCCATACATATGGTAGATTAAAACCTTTTCCAGATCTATGTCCTAAAATTTCTAACTTCAAATAGTCATGGCTCTGGTTTTGCTTAAACACTAAAGTCATTTCATGTTCTAGGCATACATTCTTGAAACACTTTTCTAAGCAGAGGTACATAATTCTCAAGTTCTAATTTTCTGACACAAAGTTTCCCTAAAAAGTTATCACTCTTTTTCATTACCTACTCGCCCAGCTTCATATTCTCACAATTAAGCTTTATGCACTACTGCTAGGTAAAGAATGGAATAATATGTGAATAGCTTGATTAACTTTTCATTAAACATTAATACACCACGTTACCTTCCTTAAATTATGGCTGGGTAGTATATCAATGTCAATTATTAAAATAAAATCTGAAGCAATGTTCTTGCGTCCAACATTTCGGAGTAAGTTGTTTGGATAACTTCTCCGCTTTGCGTAATTGCTTTCAGAAGTATTTATCCACTGACAAGGCTGTTTGCTCAATAGTGAAGGAGCAATGGAGACTGGAGGTGAAATTTTGGGAGGCAGTGGAGAGACCAGATGAAAAGTGACAAAAGATTTGATGAGTGAGTGGCAAGCTAGTAGATTTGCAATGCTCCATAAAGCTTCCGGGAGATTTTCATTTTCTGCGTATACAGCAACTGATATCGGACCCTGAGAAAAGGAGCAATGAACGAAATCACAAACAAAAATTTTTAAAAAATTCTGTGCGAGGAGAGGGATCAAAATAACAAGCAGGCTAAAATCACCGATTAACTGTTCATATTGGTATTTTTGAAAGCACACAATATAAACTAATTTTCTGACATATTGTGAATAGCACATTTAAAAATTTGGGGCTGTTCAAGTATTATTTCAGCCAATTTGGCTGACTTTTTGACCCCCCCCCCCTTTTGCCTTGTAAGACCATGTTAAGCAAGCTCGCACCCCAGAGTGGCTTACATTGTACTTAAGCCCCTTGATTGCGAGTTAAGGGTTTCAAACTTTTAATTTTTCAGCGATTTAAAGGAGTACCTGTAAATAATGTTGGAGTTTTTGAAAAGTAACTTATGTAAGATAGATCATTTGTGTCCTTCTGCATGTATTGAAACTGGATACAAAAAATCAAGAAAAGATAGCTCTTACTATATTGTAAAAATAGGATAAAAATCTAATGATGAGCTTAATATTTTAAGTTTTTTTTCCTTCTTTGTGTTTAAATATTGAACAGGGTTTCATCAATAACAAGAATAAAATGCATATCATTAAATCTACTCACCTGCCAAAAGACAATTAAATTAATTAAATTCTGAAGGTGATCATAAGAACATTGTGTAACTATGGTGACATCAGAGGGTTTTGGTTTCTTCAAAGCTGGGGCAAGATTGAAGACAATTTGATATTCTCCACTTGAGTCAAGAATACTTCCTCTTTGAAGCTGATCTGCGAGTTGTAAGAAAGTGACTTCCACCTATAGGTACACAATCAGAAATTAATAAATTAAAATGTGATAAACACGAAAATGTAAGCCGCTCCTACAGCGCACTCTGGCGCTCTGCAACATCACAAAAGCTTGTCTTCCCAAAGGTTACAGGGAAACTGACACCTTAAAACTTCTTCATCGGCACCCTGCCCTCCATGCTTCTTTTCCATGCCATCTAAAATTGAATCTCTCAGTTTGAAAACGACCTAACTTCGGTTTTTTACCATGTTAATTTTTTTGCCTAAAAACACTCTTTCTCTGGCTATTTGACAATTTATATCATCTCTAGAAAATTTTCATTTTCCCGAGATGGGTTGTTTTCAAATTGAAAAATTCAATTACAGAGGCTTCTGAACACTCTGATATCGTATTTGGTTAGGAAAAATTGAAGCACTCTTTCATCCTAAGAGAAACTTCTATGCTTGCTGGTGATTAGAATTGAAATAAATGACTTCTGAATGGTAAGATGACAAGATTACATTTCTCAGTGTGCATCTTAGCAGACTTTTAAAATTTTGGTCTTACTATGGACGGTCCAGCATCTTTACTGCACCAGATTTCATGAGATTTTTCTTTACCCTTTTCAAACAATCTTGAAACCTCCGCTTTTCGCATAATCTCTGAAAATTACGAACAAAAATGGTTGGACATATTCCTCTAGAAAATGAAATTGGATCAGAAATCTTAGGAGGCTGCAAATGAAAAGTAAATTCACTCAGTTCCACCATTAATAGTTGTTTCCACATGCTGGAAATTGACATTGAAAATAAGGTAAATCGAATTCAGTAAGGAAAGAATAAAGCTTGACTTACTTCTTCATCAGTCGCATCGATATCAACTTGCTGTGGAGCCATCAACAATGATTTCAGTCTGTTCCTGTTTTCAAGTTTGTTTAGCAAAATCAAATGAATGATCTGAAGGACTACGATTACCAACGCAAGATATATGATCAACTTTCCAACAGAAAATTTCATCGTCGATGAAAGCGAATTGAGATCCGTAAGACAAGATTAAAATCGAAAAAAATGAGACTATTCGGTGTGTACTTAGAAGATGGGATGCAGAGATGGTTGTCAAATGAAATTTGGATGTCTCTTTGTGTAAAAGCAGCGGTTCGACTTACTAACTGATGATGTCAGTCTTGGACTTATTGGAAATCACAATATGATGTTTAAAAATAATTTAAAAGAATTAAAAACTTTCCGGAGAAGTGCTTCAAAATTTTCGTGGCTTCATGCATCACGATGTGTAAACAAAATCCATAACCTGAAAAGCCGAAAGGAAGGTAAACAAAATACTGTCAGCACTGCCAACCGCATTAAATAACTGTTTTGTTGGAGCGAACAGAGCCCAAGCTTCGTCGAGGTATTCAGAACAGAATTTGGGTCATCATGTCAGAAAACAGATTATCTTGGCGAATTTGTTAACTTATCTCGAATACGTGCACTTTTTGAAGGTGGTAACTCCTTGTCACAATCGGGTAAGTTGACTCTTTTGTTATCAGCAGTTGTTGCACATGTTGTGTCTGTAATGTTGCATCGCATTAGATTGAAGGAAATTTTTGAGATTGGTGCAACGAGAGAGCACGAATTCAGCACCATGCACATGCACAAACATCATATTGGCTCAGTAAGGGTGACTTGGAATTAACTGCATTTAGTTAACTGTGTGATGGCTTATACTATGTAGACGAAATCCTTTTTTTTTTTATTTCTTTTTTGGTAACACACCGGCGAGGCGCTTTCTTAAACTCTCTCCTCATCCGCCATTTGCAACTCTCCCAGAAGAGATGGTCGCATCAATTTAACCCGGCTCGGAATTTGGTAGTCATTAAGAAAGAAATTCAATGACACGACTCAAATCTCGCCATAATACCAATTATTAGACTTGTGCCCTTCAGGGCGCTTAAGAAAACTCTAAACGACTATTTTTTAATTTTTTTTTAAATTTTTCTTTACTTTTTTACTTTTCTTTCATGAGTTGTCACTCAGATTCGGGAGGAAAGTTAAAAAACGAGATACGCCTTTTCCATCCACAACTGTATTGCCTCACGTAATCCTTAAAGTACCGCTCCGAATAAGATAAACGGAACCAAGATAACATGGATATGAAGCAGGGGAAACGAACAACGCGTATTGACGGCGCAGAGATACAACTATTCGTACTTGATGGATGTCCGTGTGGCATCTGCAAAGTTGAAGGCGCGATGGCGTGCGGCGGAACTTGCAACATGCAGTTGTCGTTTCGTAGGCTCAAAAGGTGAAAACCTTTTGACCTGGTAACCGATTTTATTGACGATTAATATTGTTTGTCTTTTACTACAAGGGTTAGTAACTCATATGAGTGAAATTAAAAGACATATTACTGTATATACACAGTTATTTTTAACATATCTTTTGTATGTACAGTTTTTCTAATGTCCTTATAAAAATTTGCCTATTTTTAAGTAATTAGGCAATTGTCTTTATAGATAATTAACCCTTTTCTTAAGTTTAATCCAAGTTTTCATATTCTCATCGTCTTCATCTTCATTCATTTATCATAGTTAACTATCTTATAGGATATTTATGTTCTATAATTGTAAACTAAAAGTGCTAAATTTGTTTGTACAATGATGTGCTAATAAATATTCAAAACAAAAAAAAAAGTTGTTGTTCAGATCCGGTAGAAAAGTTAAAAAGAAAACGAGGCTCGATTACGTATCTTTTGTCTTCGGTTTTGCTAACACTCGATTTTTTTCTTTCTTTTCCTATTAAATGTCCGAATTATTTTTAGGATGTTCTTACAGATATATATCTAAAGCTCGTATGTATCGGCACTATAGGTAAATCCTTCAGAGGGATAGTTGGGCTCACGATGCACTTGAAGCAAGAGGCACCACCAACACAACATGGTATGTAGAAGAGTAAAAGAAACGGCGCGTACTGATGACGGCGCAGAGATACAACTATTCGTACTTGATGGATGTCCGTGTGGTATCTGCAAAGTTGAAGGCGCGATGGCGTGCGGAAGAACTTGCAATACGCTCTGCTCTATGCTGCCAATAAGTTATCGTTCAGATCCGGTAGAAAAGTTAAAAAGAAAACGAGGCCCGATTACGTATCCTTTGTCTTCGGCTGTATTGACATTCGATTTTTTTCTTTCTTCTTCTATTAAATGTGCGAATTTATTTTTTAGCATGTTCTTGCAGATCTATATCTAAAGCTCGTATGTATTGGCACTATGTGTAACTCCCCCAGAAGGATAGTTGGGTCAATTTGACTCGGCTGAGATTTCTGGGGGTACTTGTAGTTAACACAAGCTTCTTCTTTTTTCCAATTTGATTTTCTTCTTCTTTCTTATGATGTATTACAGACATATAGACCTATGTTTGAAGCTTGTATTCGCCAGCCCCATACTGCCTGTTTCCCACGTGTTTTTAGCAAGCCTCGGGTTATTTTGGCCCGGCCTGGACTTTTAAGAGTTAAAGTATCGTCACTCAGATTATTAAGTCTGCTCTAAGTAAATGGACTGGAGTCACATTTTCATGACTGATGACAATCTGTTAGGTGAAAGGGGAGTAGCTTTTTGTCATCAGAATTGCGTATCGTACAGAGGCGGATCCAGCAAGTTGGCAACACCGGATTTCCTCCATTTAAACCTATGCTTAATAATCGATTCTTGTCGGAGCACCTGACCCCTCCAAGAATCGATACATTTCCATAGGTTTAAATGGAGAAAAACAATGTTGCCAATTTTCTGGATCCGCCAATGGTATCGTACTTCCGTACGTGCGTATTCGAAGGTGTCTGATCACTTGGGAACTTCCCGCAAAAAGATTATGTTAATCAATGAAACTTTTGGAGGTGCCAGTTTATTTTTCATCCGTTCGATTTCGACTTAGTGCAATCATGGGTGAAGTTTTTTACCGCATCCAGTAATCAAAATTGAATCGCGTTAAACAGAAAGGAACCGAGCCACATCAGCTATCGCCAAATTTAACCGGACACTTTAATTTTTTACTTGAAAACGGTTGTGCGGATTTCTGTGCAAAGTTCTATGAATATTCTCCATAATGCAAAGAAAATTCCTTGAAATTTTCAAAGGAATCCGAACAAACGTTCTCTCGTAAAAAATCAAATTCTCCTGTTAAATTTGGCAATAGCTGATGTGGCTTGGTTCCTTTCTGTTTAACGCGGTCCAATTATTCTCAATGTACGATGTTCCATCCAGTTGTGGGACTAACTGAGTCTTTTTAACAGGTAAATTGGAGGGCGAGGTCCTGTCAAATTCTTTTTTTGCGTCCTAATTCAGTAAAAATGGACAAAAACTAGGTTTGGAACAGAAATTCCCCAACAACGTATCTCAAAGTTTAGTGTTGGACCTTAGTTCTTTAACTTCTATCACTCTAAGAGTTAAAAAGATTTTTTTTTTTTTTTTTTTTTTTTTTTTTTTTTTTTNTTTTTTTTTTTTTTTTTTTTTTTTTTTTTTTTTGTATAATTATAATTTTTTGAACTTCTCGGCTTTGATTTCCCCGCGAAATGGTGTGGACCCAGCACCATTCCTCCACCTTATTACATACGGTATACGGGCCACTTCTTAGTGTTTTTTTCTTATATGTCGTTATGTCAATAGGCTATTTATTTCTCCACATATGTGAAATGGTCATTCAGTAAAACGCTGCTCGGTACAGGGGAAATTAGGCACTATGCAAATTATTTTTTAAGGTTTTTATCTATATTTAACCGGTCTACAGGCCTTCTATGATGAGGCAAGCTCACTTTAAGGTTGATATTTTTATTTACTCTATACATTCTGTGTACCAAAACTTGATTGTGAGGATTTACACGTCACACAGTCAGTCTACATTTTTATCAAAAACCGGCGTTGAATGCAAAATACACTAAAGTGCCTGTTTGCATCTAATCTGAGTAAAATACTGTGCGTACTGATAGGTTTCTCAAAAAAACATTGGATTTGTGAGATTTTCCTTGCAAAATTAACCTATTGTTTTGATAAACTTACAGCTATAATTTTTTTGTAGTTGAAGGAGTTGTGTATGCTCAGCACAAAGCCATAAAATAACAGAATAAAAGGGGTTGTGTAGGAGGTACCTTGGCACCAGCTCTCTGAAAAGTCCCTCGAAATCTTCCTAGCTACGCCTACGATCATGACTTTATCTGCAACGCGTCAAAATTAATAATTAGACTGTCTACTTCTGCCTCAGAGTTTCCCGAAGGCAAAAGGAGGAGTGAAAGAAGAAGAAGAAGGGAAAGAAGAAGAAGAAGGGGAGGAGGAGGAGAAAGAAGGTGGAAGAACCTCATTTATGGGTGGTGATGAAATGAACAACAGTAAGTTCATATTTTACTTAGACGTTATATTATTTTAATGTTGCACATTGAAAAAAGTATACAGAGACAAATATTTTAATAGTATAACGGATCAATTGCATGCCGGTCAGGCGCATCTTTAGATTTTTATTTATAAATACACTATATATCTATGTACAGTTTTTCACATATTTATTTCTAAAATACAGATGATTTATAAATACCATAGAATTGTGAAAGAGGATTTTTTTTTACAAAACCGAAAAAAGGACAGAATAGGTGTCTTTGGAATAACGAAAATTGCTAGAGTTTTGTGACCGCACTTTGGCTGGTCCAGAGTGTGCTTCGTTGAAGCACGGATAATGCTTTCATTATGAGTAACAAGTTGTAAAACGAAAGTAGTAAGTTTATGAAACTGATTTATTTCGTTTATTTTTCCCAGAAATGTTTTTGGCTTATTGTATTGTATTGTTTTGTTGTATTTGTCTATGATTACACATCGGAAAATGGTTACAGGAAATCTGTTTGCGACTGAACTAAAGCAGATCAATTATTATTAGTGGTAGAGGTAGTGAAAGCCTCAGAGATAATCTCTAAAAGTTTATATCAAAGCTCTTCGACAAAAATAAGCTTGAAATCATGCATGAGGAGGGTGGCTCTACGTAATGCACTTTAAATTATAATCATTGTATATAATTATCATTATATTTTTCTGATGAAAGTTTGAATATATTTTGTTAAGCACAGATTGAGTATGACGGTTCCAAATTTCACGTATTGATGATGAAACTAGAAAAATACGTACCTCAATTGCAGTTTTTCGGTAAAACTGCTCTTAATATATTTTTCAACTTAATGCTAGCGAATATAGCTTACTAACATTCTTCGGTAGTTAAATAAAAATGTTATTTTTCACGCCAAACGGTGACGATTTTAAACGTGGCAGAGGATTTCAAACACCAAAAACAGAGGAACGCTTTTTCTAGTTTCACCGTCAATGATCAAATTACTCCAAATGAAAATGAGTAGATGTTATCTCTAAGAAATTTTCAGCATTTTGCTTTGTGCTACAAAAAATTATCTTCTTTGGGAATATTTCAATAAAAATTCGGCAATATTCAGACGGTAACATTGAATTGCTGCAATAGAAAAAAGCGGAAAATTCGGAGGATGAAACTTTATTGGGGCACATAATGATGGTGTTACTTTGATATCCTCCTTTTTATCCTAGGAGTTAGCAGGAGGGTACCAAGGTAACACCATCAGAAACAAGTGGGGTTTCTCTGTTTATGCCACTCAAATTTAGCACATTAAAATTCTGGCGAAGCCACAATTCCTTATATTTTATTATCTTAGCTGAGATCTCATTTTACGTAAATGGTAGGTATACTAATAATACTGCAGCGATATAATGAGAGTGGATATCGAACAGCTGTAATGGCTGGAATTCATTTGACATGTTTGTCGAGCAAAAACATATTTTCAGCGATATTTTCAAGAATGAGCCCGATAAAAACTAATTAAGCACCATATCAACTGAAAAATCTGGAATTTGTTAAAGATAAAATTCAAATTAAGGATGAACGAAAGATGGAATTATGGAATTGCTTCTTTCAAAGTCTGTCCTGAGTCGTAAGTATACGTAAAAAAAGTGTAATGCACTTATTTACATTTGATAAAGAACAATATACAAATAATATCACTACACCATTGCAGAACACAACATAATTATACTTGAATAAAAGCTCTCCGAATTTAAATGTTTACAGACATATCTAATTTTTAAAAATTTTGATTGATATTTACGTATTTAGAATTTTACATTAACTTTTTTTACACTGTGTACACCTTAAATCCAGTTATATACAACTTATTTTCATAAAAGTGGAGACTAGAAACATGAAAATTTTATTTTAAAATTACCTAAGTTGATAGTGACTATGCAGCCACTTTTGGAATTTTCATAATGAAAATTTTTTCCACCGCGCATTTTAGGAAAAGAGAGCTAGATCATGGCATCTTTGAGGGTCAGCCTCGCGAGTTTGTTGAGACTTTCAATTCAAAATCAGAATCAAAATTTTTCTTGGAAAGTTTTCAGAAACTTTTACCGTAATACCCGTGTGGATTCAGACAAGAACTAAGAATTATTGAAATGATGTCCCATGTGTATTAAACGCTATGTGACACATGTGGCTGTAAGGAGAGCATTGCTAAAGAAATCTCTTAAGAAATACTACGTTGAGTCTGGGAACTAATTTTCACAAGTTCCCAGAATTGCCTAAGGAATAGTATTATGAGCTGATAAGAACTGGAAAATCTAATAATTTTAAAACTTAGGGAAAAATTACCTGCAAGGGTAAATTCTATTTAGCGATGTTATACATTGAATCCAGGAATGACAATTTTTTCTTGTTTTGAAACAAATGTATGATAAAAACGGAAAAAGGGTCTACTCAAGGACTCGGACATTTCCGAGACAAAAACGCAGTATTTGAATATTTAAATTTGAGCCTTTGAGGTATTCAAAATCAGCCCTCTCACTCGTCTTTGATTTTCTTGAAAATTTTGGATTTAGGTACCAACTGTTTTTGTTATAATTATGAATATTTTGAATGTCTATTTATGTAATCAAATTACATCCATCAAAATTGGCGAAATGCTTAAAAATACCACCCCAAATAGATTCAAAAGTGTGGAGGCTTGCACCTTTAAAATGATCGACGACAAATTAAAATAATCAGCCATCTTTGGGCAGGGTGGTGCCGCCGCTGAAGACCTAGCTTTCGGCGACCTTCTCCGCAGGTCAGAACATCGATGACGACGTGTCCGACGATTTGACGTCAGTCGGGTGCGCTTCAGCGCCGCCTCCGTTGTTACTACTAACGCTGTTATTGTTATTCATAAAGCTATTGCGGAGCGTGTTGTTATTGACGAGCATCATATCCGCGGTGAGGGAGTTGAGGATTTTGGCCGAGTGCTCTTGGGCCTTGGCCCGAAGACACGCGATGGAGTGGTTGCGGAGCTCCTCGGGGTTGGCGGGGGGAAGGTGTGGGGGGTCCTGTTCCCCGGGGTGGGGCGGCGTTGGGGGCTTGGGGGGCCCGTCGGATTTGACGGAGACTGAGGTGTCCTCGCGTTGGTCCTCCGAGTCGGACTCCCCCGAGGAGCCCTCTTTGTCCGAGTTGGGGTTCGAGGGTGCTGAGTCGTCCTTCAGGTGGTCGGCCGCCTCCAGTGATTTTCGGTGCATCCCTGCGAACAAACAAAACCAGGAGGTTACAAGCACGTCCATTTGTGTCGACAACATTTGGATCGACTTTATCACGGAAAAAAAAGTGTCAGGGGTTATCCCCTAAAATTGTGGTACTACCCCAATTTGTTGGATGCACTGAAAAAAAATTCTCGGCGTTTTTACTAAGGTCCGTTGGTACCTTTACCATCTCACTTGTTTTACCAATTATTGGTAATTTTACCAAGACAAACTGGTAAGCTTACCTAAAAACCGGTATTTTTACTGTTTTTCCCAGGTGAGAATACCACTTTTATTGGTCGATTGTCGATTCCCGGTAGCTTTGCCATTTTATCTCGGTAATTCTACCACAGTCGATAAAAAATATTGGTGTTTTTACCAAGGTCCAGTTAAAATTACCGAGAAAGTTCAATAATTTTACCGAAATTTCTTGGTAGAATTACCAATACCATAAATGGTAATTTTACCAAGAAAAAACTGGGACCAAATAAAACCCTGAATTCTTGGTAATTTTACCATTTTCTTAGTAAATACACAGAGATTTTTTTTTTTCAGTGTACTACCCCAATTTGTTGAATGATATGCAGTGGCGTGGCGTGAATTTCTCATAGAATGAGAGGAATTTCCTTGAGGATGTCAATGATACTGTCTTGAATTTTANGGGGGGGGGGGGGGGGGGGGGTCGGCCCACCCCGGCCCCTGAAGATGACTGCAAAGTAGTGTGGATAGCGTCCGCTCTATAAAACGAGCATCTCCACGATAATATAAACACATTATGTCCTTCAGTATTTAATCCTATAAATTATATCCTTTCTTGACAGAATATACATTTGAATCTCCAAAACCATCCCATCGAGTTATTTCCCGCAAACATAGTTCAAATACTTGGACTCGATCAATCTATAAAAGTTCCACAAGATTCAAAAGCAATGGAAAAGTTTGCTTTGGAGTCGGATGCAGTGTGCGAATTTTCCCAGAAAAGGAAAGCACGCGCCGTGGCTTTTCCAAGAAACTTTTTTCGAGTCGAAGATATGCGCGTCATAGGCTGAAAACAACTGTGTTTAATTAATGGTGAAAACACAGCTTTCACGTGTCAAACGAGTATGACACTCCGAGGCTCAAGACCTGCTTCGTGGGCTGAATAATATGAAATTTCAGCCCCGCTGATGCAAGAAACGCGGTCTTTTGAACTCGCACACTTGACGTCATCTTTAAATCACTTACAGCAATACGTATATCACGAGAGCCGCGTTTGAGAAATGATTCGGAATATTGACTTCCCGCCTTGAAACGAAACCTCGCAAAGGAGCCATCATCAACCCTAAAATCATTCAACTCAGCCAAGGGTCTCTTCAAACGTCACTGATACCACCGCCTTTGTCCCGGCGAATCATAACTCCGAGTTATTTATCGAGAAACGAGCCATTTTTAAAACGGTGCTTTCAGAGTTCACGATGCACCGCGAGAAAGCTCTGCAGGAAACACCTCTCGAGGGGACGGAGTGGGGGAGGGAGGAGGGGGTGAAACAGGCGCCATTAACGAATTCCACGCCTCCCTTCACGGGCGCCGAGTTAAAACAAAGCCAACTCTACGGTGCCGAACTTACACCAGCCATCAACGCACTGTTGCCGAGAGGCAACAACTCGGAAACTTGGAAAGCGATGGCTCCCCACCTAGATAAATGGTGA
>NW_017547231.1:711321-752913 GCF_001854935.1 Bemisia tabaci | reverse complement strand
GTAGTACCTCTACATATAATAATAGCACATATACCTTAGTTATGGTCTCTGTACCTTAATTAGGTACAGAGACCTTAGTATGGTTCACAGACCGAGAATCATTAGTTTATTTACGACTATTATAGGTGTTCCATATTTACCACTAATAGGTTTATAAACCATAGCTTTTTCTCAGTGTGCATTATGGGACCATTCTATAGCAAAATTCAGCTTTTCGTCCTTCAAGCTCAACTCTGCCAATAATCTCGAAAATAATTTAAAACGATTTCTTATCGCATTACCTACTCGTAAGCAATGAGGCGAATTTGAGAGCGAATTTTAGGCTGTTTTTGTGGATTTCTCATAGAGTGAGAGGAATTTCCTTGAGGATGTCAATGATACTATCTTGAATTTTAGTGTGAGGGGGGGGGGGTCGGCCCACCCCGGCCCCTGAAGATGACTGCAAAGTAGTGTGGATAGCGTACGTTCCATAAAATGAGCATCTCCACGAAGATATAAACACATTATGTCCTTAAGCATTTAATCCTACAAGTTATATCCTTTCTTGACAGAATATACATTTGAATCTCCATAACCATTCCATCGAGTTATTTCCCGCACATATAGTTCAAATACTTGGACTCAATCAATGTATAAAAGTTCCGCAAGAATCAAAAGCAATGGAAAAGTTTGCTTTGGAGTCAGATGGATTGTGCAAATTTTCCCAGAAAAGGAAAGCACGCGCCGTAGCTTTTCCAAGAAACTTTTTTCGAGTCGAAGATATGCGCGTCATAGGCTGAAAACAACTGTGTTTAATTAATGGTGAAAACATAGCTTTCACGTGTCAAACGAGTATGACACTCCGAGGCTCAAGACCTGCTTTGTGGGCTGAATAATATGAAATTTCAGCCCCGCTGATGCAAGAAACGCGGTCTTTTGAACTTCCACACTTGACGTCATCTTTAAATCACTTACAGCAATACGTATATCACGAGAGCCGTGTTTGAGAAATGATTCGGAATATTGACTTCCCGCCTCGAAACGAAACCTCGCAAAGGAGCCATCATCAACCCTAAAATCATTCAACTCAGCCAAGGGTCTCTTCAAACGTCACTGATACCACCGCCTTTGTCCCGGCGAATCATAACTCCGAGTTACTTATCGAGAAACGAGCCATTTTTAAAACGGTGCTTTCAGAGTTCACGATGCACCGCGAGAAAGCTCTGCAGGAAACACCTCTCGAGGGGACGGAGTGGGGGAGGGGGGAGGGGGTGAAACAGGCGCCATTAACGAATTCCACGCCTCCCTTCACGGGCGCCGAGTTAAAACAAAGCCAACTCCACGGTGCCGAACTTACACCAGCCATCAACGCACTGTTGCCGAGAGGCAACAACTCGGAAACCTGGAAAGCGATGGCTCCCCACCTAGATAAATGGTGACTTTTGAACCGGTGGCATCACCCTAAAAACCAATCTTACACACCCTCGACTCTTCCTGGGTCTTTACTAGTTTCTTCATCTTTTTAATATCAGAGCGAATCATCAGGAAGTGTATGCTTAGACGTAAAAAACTGATTATCGTAGGAAATTACCGGAATTACTGATTTAATTGTCATTCGAGTTTTTTTTCTTTTTCTATTTAAAAAAATCACAAGAACCCAAATTTTCTTATACTCGGTAATTATAGCCAGGGCAATGACTTCAATGTGCCTGTCCATAACTTTGACAATATCACAACATCTCAAACGTGTTTTTTTCAGCTTTTTATAACTGTATATATGTTGATTACAATATTAAAAAGAAAGAGAGGATTATAAATTATGTCAGCCTGGAACTTTGAAAAATTACTGTCATAGATTTTTTTTTTGTTTATTTGCAAGCTTAATCCACACACTGAATGAGAGTTAAAGATTTATCATATTGAGAGAAAGAAATTTTAACGAGAAATCTTTTTTTTTTTGGCCAACTTGATACAGCAAATGTATTATTATTGGTGGATTCTCTTCAAGAGTAAATGCAAAAAAAAATGTCAAAAGCAGACAACTAGTTTACAATTTAACAGTAGACAGTTAGTAGACACTTTGATAATGCACAACTACGCTACACTAATAGCGAACTTTTCAAAGAAAGTAACGACGTCGAACATTGAAATTTACGTTAGAGCAAATACACTATATCGATAAAATAATGAGATCATTTTGAGTATTTATCTCCTGAGTGCTTTCAAAAATTCAATGTGGAACCATAATTCCTCCGATTTATAAGAAACTTCACTTTTAAATTGCCAGAATCTCCAATCTCCATGAGCGCATGGACAGTAGCCCTTGGATACAACTATTCGTGCTTATAGGATGTCGAGGTTGCATACGCAAAATTTGAAGGCGCGCAGATATTTCTTCGCTTTAACCGTCACGCGCCACATCTACGTATATTCCACGCTGTTACTCACTGAGAGCATTTTACTTGTAGCTCACAGTGCGATTATTAGAACATAAATTTGACTCTCCAAAGGAATTTTGTTAGTACCGATATAGGGCAGCCTTGAGTTTCAATACCTACCTATACATAAAATATTAAAAAAAAAAAAAAAAAAAAAAAAAAAAAACAGGATTCGTTATCATATTTAAGATAAGTGCCTTTTGACGCTACTGCCGTGCTAAGTATAAACGCTGTATGAGCCGTCAGGCGTTGCCAAATTTCTTTCTATCACTCACAAATTTTCAAGAAAATTTGTGAATATTTCTCTTCCAATTTTCCCAGCATCACTCTCGTAATTAGATCTAAAATTTGAAGGATGAATATTCATAACTTTCTTTAAAAACAAATGTTTTTAAAGAAAAAATTTGGCATAATTGGAATGCTTGCAAGGCGTGTTTACTCAGCACAGCAGATTATCACGCAGTTTATTACATTAACATGTTTCTTCCAATTTTCTGCTATTTTTCTGAAGTTGGCATACTCATGTACTCTTTCCCGCTGCTGACATTAACCCGTAAGTATAGACGCAAATTTTTACGTCAAAAACAATTTATAATCAATCTTTCAATAGCTGCATTAATTTTGTTCGATTGGCTGTGTTTGACTTTTAATATACCAAAACTTTTTCCTCTCCTCACCATAAATTTCTAAACTCACAGAGAATTCAAACGCTCGCCATGGTCTATTATAATAGTGTTAGGTATTTTAGAATTCGGGCTATAAAATACGCTCTGCCTGAGTGAATTGTCTACGTATCATGCACACACAATGTGCTGTTCAGAATGAACGTGGGATTCCGACAACGTGTAGTTAAATTGCTACAACTAGGCAACACGACTTGGGAATTAATTATTACACATCTGAGCGTGTTGTATAGGGGAGGGCGCAGCCACGGAGGGAACTGCAGACTCCCAACTCTTGTTTTTTTACCCCCCGTCCCTTTGGCGAATCCCTTCTCATGAAAGGTCTATGCGACTCGGAGAGGAGGGGCGCACATATTTACGCCCTTTTTCGAGTTGGCAAAAAAGAAAGGGAGACTCCTCCCGGGCCTGAATGCGAAATTCGCCGCTCTTATGACATAAAGACGTATCTCGATCTCCACTTGAGCCCTGATTCACATATAGATTCATGCTTTCCAGAGCTCATGCGGAAATTGAGGTACGCCCTTACGTCGGAGGAGCGACGAATTGAGAGGCGGTGCCATGGCCGCAGCGTGCACTGTGTGCAAGCTCTTTCAGTGTTGCCAAACTGCGTAAAGCAATCCTACAGAATCAGTATAAGAAAATGTACATTTTTGTGTAAGAACTGGCAGCGCTGCTTTCTCGGCTCCTGACTGCAACCATTCCGACTGGCGCCACCCCCAGATCCCCAGTCTCTCGCGCATTTATTCATACATGCAGAAAACCAGCGTTGCCAGTGTTCGTTGGAAAATCGCGTAATTTCATTGGTTCGTGCCGGAAAAATTCGCAAATTGTATGGCAATTAGCAATTTGGCATAGTGAAAAAAGGAGGTGTTTGCATCTTGAGGATTGTTTACCCCGTGGCGCAGGTCGGTACAACCTGGCCAGCAATATCCGAAATTCGGAGTATGAAAAACGGACCATAACGTCCGATTTTTTTACGTGAATCAACTCATGAATTCATAATAAAATTTTAAACACTTTACACAGAATGACTTTTATCGATAAACTACACCATTTCCAAGAAAATCGATGATAACACTCGTTCGCACCGACCTACGTCATCAAAAAAGTTCAAGATGCCCGAGATGCGAACACCTCCTTTTTTTCTCTTCGGCAATTCGGCAATCGACAAACCAGAAAACACGGACTAGATTCAATGGCCGCATGCCAAGGAAACCATTTGAGAACTTCTCAATGACAGATTCAATTGATGATTGCACGATAAAGATTTTGCGGGGGTCTCCATGAGATAACTTATTTCAGGGTGGATTTTATGGAGGATGAATGCCATCGAAAATGTATGTGCGACAAGATCGCAAATTTTTAGAGACTTAATCTGTACTGGAGTGAGAATGAAAACAAATTACGTGTCTGAAAGTATACCTTGAACATTTAAACTCTTTACCGGCTCGACTCTAGAAAATCGGTTTAAAAGGGAGAGAGGACCAAAACATAAATAAATAAATACATTTAAATTACAATACAAGAAAAATTTCTTGATGAGTATGCTCAGTAAATTGCCTTTTTCCTTATCTTGGAAGAATTTTTTGCCTGCATGTTAGCTCTCTATGGTGCAGGGGGTCTATTTTCTTACAATTTTCTCAAGCTGCGTAGGTGTGTATAGTTAAAATAAAGTGTCATTTTAAGAGTAAAAATTGAATAGTGGCATGAGAATGAGATTAATGGTAAATGAATGGTATAATTCAATACCTATAACAACAACGAATTCAGTTATACGACAAGGTAAATGAGATTTGCGCCTTGTGAGTTAAGATGGCACGACTCAAAACTTTATTGCTGGGGGGAAATATTAAATAAAATTTTCACCATAACATTAAATTCTAAAAAAAATAAAATGGGATCTCTAGAATGAAAATCTGGCAAGCGATGTACTTTCGGAAAAAAAATTCAAAATGAAAATCAATAGCAGTTAAAAATTGTTTCTGAAAATGTGTTCTTTCTAGACTCAGAATGATTTTTTGGGGGATTTACTTACCGAGTAACCACGGAGCGACGCATTCGTTTTCTTTGGCGCTTTTTAGGATCGTGTCAGGCAAAGGCAAGGAATGGCGCACCATTGCACCATACAGACCATACTCTGCCATAATTGTACTCCTACCCCAGCATTTCTCCGTTTTCCGCCACTTCGCTCGCCTATTTTGAAACCAAACCTGAAACAGAAAGATTTACCCAATCAGGTACCTTGCTTTTCCTATTTTCAAGAACCTCAATGTGGATAAATATACCAATGTAGACTTGACGTATCTGGGAAAGAAATAGTTAATTATAATGCTTGTGATATGGATAGAGAGCCGGGTTACCCAAAATGGCTGCTGACTTGCTTCAAATAATGAGATTTTTTCAAACATAATCTGTTGGTAGGATGTTGTATTGCATATATTTGAAGAATAATTTGGCACAAAAATGGTGGAGACAATCATAACAATACATTATTTGAAGTTCTCCGTACCGATGTTTTTTTTTTTTAAATCATTAAGTTTCACCGCACTTAGCTGAACAAACTAACCAAGATCTGTGAGCGGTTTAATTTATTTGCAACCTGTAATTTACATGCTCCGCGAATTTCTCCTCGTTTTTTTTTTTGCCTTCAGATTCATTATATCAGCCGAGATTCTTGAACTCGAGAAAAAAATGTGCATATAACATGTTTCGATGAAACGGAACTAAAACTAATCGCTTTCAAATCAAATAGATCAACGGCGTATAGGATTTTCGGAAGAAACAAAAACTGTTTTTTATTTTACATTACGGTTTACTGACGCGCACTGAATGAAAAAAGTCAGTAAAAAAGAAATTGGGAGCGAATTTCCTCAGAATTCGGGTCGGTAGAGGAAAATATGGTCTCGTGAGCAGTTCCCAGGAACTCTTCAAAAGTACCTCATTATCTTTCGTATATTGCTCAAAGTGTGTGAGTGTATTCGTAGAAATTTTAGATCGAATAACAATTATTCTAGCAAATTAAAAAGGTAATGAAAGCGTGACCTTATTTTTGAGTTTTTTTTCTTTTTATCGTGTCGCACGAGATGGTATCAAAATTTCTACGGAGAAATTCAGATGCGTAGAAAAGGATTTTTGAATCAAGAAAATTTTCCAAATTAAAAAAAAATAGAATAGATTGAGAAGAGACCAATGAAACCTGGAAGGAAGTAGTGAGTGACACATTTGTTACACATTTGACTGTGTTGCGTGTTTTTGGTGAAACTATTTTTAAGAGCTACGCTGCAAGTGTAAAAGGAAAATTTCGACCCAGTTAAAAAGAAAAACAAAATTCTAGTCATACTGAAATTGAACCGAGAAAAAGAGGTTTTTAGTTTTATTCCTCCGTAAACTTATTGTTATAGAGGTAAAATTAGATGCCATTTTCATATACAAAATTGTTGAGCTCAAAATTACTGTGAACTCACCTACCTCCTCCTTGAAACTTATTGTAAGTCCAATTTATTATTACTAATTTAATAACCACTAAATAGTACAGTATAAAGCCTCTTATTGTACTGATGACATCCATCATTCATTCATAGAGAAAGCGTTGAAACTATTTGGCTCATATATTTTGTAACAATTCTTTCAAGAGCCTCTGTGGAGAAGTTAACCTAATACCCACTCTTGTTTATGACTTTGATTCCAGAAAAGGAGGGTATGAAAAAAGGGGAAGGAAATAATTTTTTTTTTTAAATGTCTGAACATCTTGCTTGTGAAGGAATTGTATTATTCGTAACGAGTTGAATGAGAGAATAGGAGATATTTAAAGAGAGGAAGAGAGACTTTGACTTTTGATTTGGGGGAGACTTAGAGTTGATCTCGGCCTACGATGACTCAATTGTCGACAACTTGAGGCGATGAGATACGTCAAGTTTGGATTTTGGCCGAGGGAATAGTAGCGTTGTCAACAAATTATCGTGTGTCATTACCGAAAGCGGGCATCGGGGCTTAGGGCCGACCTTCCCGAGGAAATTAGCGCTGCTGACCTGTCAGGGCCTATTCGACCTGTCATTTGTCAGTATGTTATTGCCGACAGAATTTTGATGGAGGTTGTCGGTTGGTAATGTCTAATATGATTTTTAGCGTTTCGATGGTGGATCCTTTTTGCTATGAGGTGCGATCGTCGATACCTACATGTTGCACTTTCAAGGGCAATTTTCTTAGATGCAAATACCACATATTTTTTTTATGTGACGAAAAGACTCGGAAAATTTTTGGACTCCCTTCATCCTTTTTTCGAGTCACCTTATTTCGAATAGCCGAGGTTATTTCACCGTTTCAGGACTCACTATTTGAAACAGATCAGTCGCAAAAGTTATTGAATTATAATTTGGTTATTAAATTACACAAATCCACAAGAAATAGTTAAACTACCTGAGTGATATGATTCTACTTTCAATATTTCAACCGAAATATCGCCTTTTCGAAAATTGTAGTATGACGTGCGGTGCAAATCGACGTGTCTCCTACTGTTAAAGCGTTATTCAAATATGCAATCATTATCACCAGTTGCATGGTAAAAATCTCCGATAAACTCAGAAAGAAGGTTTCTTCCTTTCGGTTTGATATGTAATAGCACGAAAGATGACGTCATAACGCCAATTGCCGAATTTCAAGGGGTAATACCTCTATTCATATTAAAAGTAGAATAGATTTTCAAACTCTTGTGACTTCGGGACGATCTCTGAGATTCAATTATCAAAAAATGATTCAATAATTGACCAGCGAAACGATCCATTTATATCGGGATCAATCCAGTCATAAGCGGTCTATTCTTATTATCAACACGAAATGAAAAACTCGAAAAAAATAGGTAGGTGTCACTTACTTTTTCTCTCTTTAACTGGAGGTAATTTCACGCAATCGCAGTATCAAGCCACAGAGATGATTATCAAACTTTTTATTGTATGTGTGCAGCTTTCCCGCTATGGTTTTGAACAGAGGTGCCTCAATTCAGTCTTCATCTATTAGCCTATTACTAAATAAGCAAAAAATGTCTGAATTTTTTCTCGCTTCTACTCATTCGAGAGGTACGAAATGAAAGGGAACAACACCAGTTTGCACCAGAGCAAACCATCGTTAACAGGCCGGCGATCTCCAAATTAGGACAAATAGTCAAATGAGCCGAGATCAGCGGGAGGGGTGATTACTTGTTTTGCGGGTAGTATCCTTTAACCGCCAGGCGCATTACTCTTACTCGTCGCCACGACGGGCTACGAGAGATTCTCTCGGGCGGTTATTGCTCGCTCAGGTAGACGCACGCACGGCCCGTCGGCGCGTGGATGGGTGGTCAAAGGCGTGTTGCGGGTTGCGCTTCATTGCCTTCGAAGGCGCGACCAAGTCCTCTCTTAGACGTTGTCGAGTCGCGGAAAAAATACGGTATGAAAGGGGTGAAAAAACATGTTCTCATGTTGGAGGGGTCAATTTGGGACTCATTTTACAGCATTTGAAATGAATATGTGAAAAGGAAAAAGCCGTTCATGTAATCTTATTTTTATTTTTTCTACAAGCTTCGATATTTTCTCAAGACGCAAAGTAATTCAATGCATACCCCACATGTATTTTAATAACAATACATTTTGCTCGATGAAAAAAATAAAACAGAGCTGGAAATGCAATGTGTGTCAGTGCCACTGTCCGATGCATGTGCGTGATACGGATTTTTGAAAAGTTTTCTCGAATCCTAAACTTTAACCGCCTCAAAATGAGTAGCCTCAGGGGTGGTTATTATTTATTTGGTGTAAGGGGTTGGGAAATAGCATTCTCTTGGACACGCAAATATTGGTTTTTTGGATGGAAGACTGCAAGAAGAGAAAAAATCTGACATCTCTTTGGCATGTGGGTCATCAAGAATTTTGGTCTGACTCTGTGGTAATTTTTTGGTAATCTTCAATCCGTCGTACCTCTTCTGTCAATACCTCTTAAAATGGAAGTGAACTTAAATAAAAGCACTAAATTGGGAGATATTATTCGCAGATAGGTGATAGCTCATTTGATTATTTCGAGAATAGTAGCAAAGTGTAGAAATTATGCAGCAGTCTAGAGCGGCCCCTTTGTTGCAGCTTTGAATTCATGAAAACTAGGCAACAAGGTGAGCCTTTTCATTAATTAAATTTTTAAAGTCTTTAGTAAGTGTTTTATAAGCATTTATCCGCAGTAGACTGTGAACAGGCTCTAAAAATATGATCACGATCTCTTTATTAGTCTTTGTGCAGAAAGTTTTCCTCCCTTTGATGACAGTGTTAAAGGACAGGAAAAGGTCCTGTAGATGTTTCTGAAAGCAAAACATCACTTGGAAGCTTTCCTCATAGTTTAATTATCTCTTATAACATGTGCAATATGAGAGCAAAAAGTATTTAATTTACAATTTTTAAACTTGAAACTGAGAGTTTATAAATGAATCAATTTTTTTCTTAAAAAACATAGAGAAAAAATCAATTTACAAGAATAATCTCCTGGAAATGAGTTTGCACAGTGACATAAGTTCCTGAAATACTCTGTTCCTCTGAACTCATATTTTTTACCTTGAGGTAAAAACCACACAGTAAACAGTTTGATTCATACTCTCGTTACAGAGAGAACCAGATGCTGAAGTAGTTAATACATTAATTTTATTTTGGGTTGCAATTTTGCTTACGTTGCTGATACCTTTATAACCTCTGGAGAGTACTTGGTTACGAAATTTCCTGACAAGCTATCATATAAATTCAGCAAATTGTAATTGGATTACGCAAAGATTTTGTTTTTGCCTCGTTATACCCTGTATAAATTTCGTGTGCAAATATAGAGGCTCAAGACTCATAACATAAGATGAACCAATATATCTTTTACCAATTCCCTCCAAAAATGAAGACAACACTTGGTATTACGGTCAAATTTACCATAACGTACGTGCACGAAACAAGCGCGAATGATACGTCTACTATACTTCCTTAGTCGCATGTTCCGAACACCTTTTTTCAGTGTAGCATGTAAATCGGAGATCCACTTCACGATTGACAGAAACATTCAGCACGCACTCCTGCGAGACAGTTCTTAGTGAGGTGGCTTTAACCTAGTTTTTCTCGCCATTTTCTATCTCTTCCCCGTTTACAACACTAAGGAACATTGTAAAATAATTCTCCTAGCGGCGTAGCGCTCGGTACACCGAGGTTATAAAATATTAACGCGGCTTTCAATTGGATCTGCATATGGGGTTAATATCCCTAGAAACGCGACGAGACCCGTCTCCCAGAAGCGATATTAAATGCATTACAGTGTAAAATCAACTATTCTCTTCCTCGACAAAAGATATCTCTCAGCAGCGTTCTTTTGAATCATTCTTTCCGAAATATGCATTGTTTATGATTTTCTCCTCTCTCTTTCCTTTACCTATTAAATCCTTGGGTGCATTTCCCGATTATGGTGCTCGGCATTAAACCGGATCGTTTCATCAGTTTCAATGCAGGAAATAACTTATACCTCTAACATAAAACTTTCATTTCCTTATTTTTTAATCAGATCTCAAAAAAGATAATTGCATTCAAAAGGCTGTCCTTGTAGAGTGGCCGTGGAGACTGGTAGCAGCAATACTTGGTACTTATTGGCATTAAAGCGCACCTGCGATCATGTAGAATTTTTTGACTAAATAGAGGTGATATTTTGAAGCTTTAGTTGGACGTGTATTTGCTGAAAGCAACTACGTTGCACGCAAACCGAAGGCACATGCTTCTTTCTTCATAAATAGTCCAATTTTATCGAAAATTTTCAGATAAAACAGACTGCGCACTCATTGACGTCAAGTTCAAATACTCTGCAAGATATAAAACTCCTTCCTGATAAAATAAAATTTTTGCAAGAACGCCTGAATTCGTAACACAGTTACAAGAATAATGAATACATGTGCCTTGGGGAATTTCCACCCCCAAAAGAAAACATTCGGCTACGGTGAGAAGCGTGGACTAAGTACACTTTTTACATGAACTTAAAAATGTTTAATGATTATAGAGGGGATCGTGATGGTACGAGAGAGTCATCTCATTATTTATACATGGAAGGAAGGGCACCATTTCATTGAGATTGGAATGGGGGCCCCTACTGATATTGGGAGAGGGGCTTAAGCTATGTCCGGAGGGGCTTTGAACCATTTTTAAAAATAGGGCTCTTAAATTTTTCCAAAGAGCCCTCTGGTCCTCTAGCAAATCCGCCCCCTGTATTTATCACTCCTCTTAAGAGTTAGTACTTTCCTGAAGTTTTATATTTTTAAATATTGTGGTGAATTTTGTGATGTTTAAAATAATTCTACAGCTAAAATAACAATAAGCAAACAAGTGGACAACATTTTAAAATCAGGAACCACCTTTTCTGGCTCATTTTAGGGACAACGAATGTGTTCGAAGGTTCACCACGCATGTAGATAGGTGATTTTATGAATGCGCCAAAGATAGTGGCTCCCTCTGCAAAATAAAGTTCAATCCACATTAAACATCCAAAATGAATCCCTTACTTGCAAAGTGCACTGGAAAAAAAAAAAAAAAAAAAAAAAAAAAAATACATTGGATCTAGAGTCCAGACTCTTAAAAACGTCGACAAGAAAAAGTACTCTTGATTCAATCGGAATCTAGCTCAAATCAAGAACCAAGCCTCTTAATTTAAGCGGATTTCGTTTTAATTCAAGAAAAAATCCAATTAAATCAAGAGTATTTTTTCTTGTCAATGTTTTCAAGAGTCTGGACTCTAACGTGTTTTTTTTCCAGTGTGCAAAACTTTAGGGGGAGAGATACCTTGTTTCAAAACTCGTCATTTCACTAACTTTCGCTCATTCTAGTGCAGCCTTTCTTGTCTCGAACAATATTGGACTCATATCGACAGGGTGGCGTCGTAGCCGGCGGAAAAACTCGGATAATTAATACTGCGAGCGGCCGCGAGAATGCGCAACGCACAAACGAGATTACGCCCCCCACGGGGGGTCCGGCAAACGAGGCCTCGGCGGCCCCACCCGCTGCGACGCGTGCGCTACAATCTTGTTACTTCGCAATTATCGGCGCCGGATTAGCGGACCGCGAACAGTGTATCCCTTTCTCACAGTTATTTAACTCCCCTTAAACTCACAAACAAGTCGGCCGGCCGTCCGTCGGCCCTGCAGGGACTTTGCGCATGAGGAAAAACTATCGGATAATAATAAGAGTTAGGTTTAGTTTCGAGTCTTTTGAGGCGGCGCGGCGAGGCCTGACCGAGCGTATCCTTTACAAAAGGCCGATTGTTGCGTGGGAGTATAGTTCTACCGTACTGAGGAAAGAACGCCGTATGAACATTCGAGAGTTGCCAAATTTCCTTTGATAAAATGTTTATTTATGAGGAAAATTATGAATATTTTTCCTTGAAATTTTCAGGGACTTTAGATCCAAAACACAAAAAATATTCTCTGAAAAATTGGAAGAAAAATATTCATAAGTTTACCAGGGAATTCGTGTTTTATCGAAGAAAATTCGGCAACGCCTGAAGGTTCATACGGCGTTTTTCCTTAGCACGGTAGAGTTGAGCTCCATCAACCGATTCAACTATCCAATAAGTGATGAAAGAATGTCGTTTAATTGATAATGTAGAGGTTCATTTTCATTAAATGCCGAAATTAAGAGGTTGCGTTGACTGTGTCGCGATGATGGATGAAAGAAACTAAAAGATTTAATAGACGCATTTATGTCGAAAGGAACTATGTACAAATGAGTATGATCGAAAAAAAACTATGAGACACGCAAATGGCAAATCCTATACACATCCCTCTTAAATTGAGCATCAATTTTAAATGCTTAAATTTTGATTTTTTGAGAAGCGATCGAAAAAACCATTTAGCGTTCAATCGAGCCAGTTTTAATTTTTTTTTAGTCCTAAAAAGTGCGATAGTATAGAAGATTAACGAGGTTTTTCATTCCACCATTTGAGAATTCTTAATAACTTATACTGTCTCCCCGTGATTAATCAATGCGCATTTTTAACTGCACACGCAAGCGTTTTTAATTGCGTCTAGTATGATAGGTCTAACCGATTATGGTTATTTTCTCAAACATTAAAAAGCGAGTAACTGACACTCTGTTTTAACGGTTTTATACTTTTGAGAATACGCGTTTTGGCGCTTAATTGATCGGATTTTAAGAATTTACACGTCGTTGAAGCCTTGAAGGTGGAAAATTTCAAATTTTCGGAACCTCAAACTGTATGTCCGTCAAGATTTAGATTCGATCGATTCCGAAAATTTAAGAATTCTATCTGCGTCATATTTAGCGATTGATGGAACAGGTTTTGAAATTTTTTTCATCGAGTGTCATTAAGTATCATTCAATTACAGCGTCTACTCATAAAATTTCGAGCGAACATTTCAAAGAACCTCGTGGAGATCAATAAGGAAAATTCGGAAAACCTCCGAATAATTTCTCGCTATTCCCCTCTGTGGGATAATATGAGCGAAATTACCGTCACTGAGTGACAGCATTTTTTGCCGAACGTTGAGAGTGCTAAAAACTGTGAATTGTAACAAAAAATGAGCCCATGTATGAATCTCGAAAAATTTATAATATTTCTTTTCACCGTACAGAAAAAACTCTTTAATTTTAAAACATAGACACTATTTTAAACTTTTTTCATTTCATAAGTTGTAAAGTAATTTGGAGGAAGAAAACGCAGTCATTTTAGACGATATATCCGATTTCGAAGTTCGAATAATTGATTTGCTCAGTATATAAATTTTATTTCTTTAGTTCCATAGCCACGTTGCACCAACCAGACTTATAAAGTTTAGAAATACCCTCTATCGCGTGCAACATGCTGACATGTTTCTAAAAAACAGAAAAGAAAAGAAAATGACGAAAGTAGCTTGAAAATTTGAGAATCTACACTTTTTACCTCGAGTGCACGTACACGTGCGTACGGATTTCATAGTACTGAGTTTATAACACATTAGATACCTAAACCACTTTAAACCGACAAAAATTCTTTAGGTCTGGGGTCTTTGCAGTCATCAGAGAACCCGCCTGTCACTCACAGCGAGATCTCTCCACGTAAAAAGAGCGCAAATTAACCTTAAGCTTTAAAGGCAGAATACTCTCCCTCACACTAGTAGAAGCAGGTAGTTTACTTGGAGTAAAATTTCATTTTAAAAAAAAAGAGTCTTACGTAAAAGTACGAGCAAGGGTGAATGACTCCTGAAAGTAGTGAAATAGACGACACTTGATGTAACTATGAGCATATTGAAAGAGTGTATCTCTAACGACAAGGAGTATGTCCACTGCGAATTCATTCAAATGCGCACGATTCGAACTGTACATTATTTTTACTCACACATGAATCGGTCACATTATCGTTCCACTTACGAAAGAACGTAAATAAATTTCATTTTTGCCAAATTTCCCCACACAGGTTATATTTTTACCGAGAAAATGTTGAGCATTTCTAGCATAACACTTCTCAAATTTTTACTGGGACCTGATACAAAAATCAGACAAATGCTGAGTACAAATTGCACACGTGCATTCTTGTTAAAAACTGGATTGTTTGAGTCAAATTGCAACCTTAGAATGAAATTTCGTTCCTGCGTCCGGGAAAAGAAGACATACTAAAAAAAGCCTAGCAGTGAAATGAAGTTCCGGATTTTCAACACTGTATCCAAACACGTGAGCATCAGTAAGTTTTCACACTGAAATCATCATATTTCTAACGGTATGTGAATTCCTCACCCGATCAGTGGCCAGACCTACCCTTATAGGCCTCGGCCGCGGTGGCCTGGAAGGGACGGGGGCGGGGGGCAGGGTGGGGTTAATTGACTTTGCTTAAGTACCAGGCAATAAATTGCGCGGCCGTGACAACCATACGTGGAGTGGTAATCTGTTTTTGGCCACTCCATGCACGGCGTAGGCGCGTCGCTTTTCATTAGGCGCATTCCGGGCTCGCACATCCATCACCAGTCGCCCCACCCCGACCGCCCCTCGCAGGGCCTTGGCGACGTAGCCATGCTTTTCACGGTTTCGTTTCAAACAGTTGTAGAGGTGTAGGGGTGTACGCAGTCGTATATGGCTTCGTTCTTACTTCAAAATCAGGAGATTGAGACATTTCAAAGAAGTAAACTGAGAAAACTTAAATTGATTTAATGAACTGGCCATTAGTTGAGATTGAGGCGACTCCTAGACGTATACATAGCATAGACGGATCCGTAGGATAGGCGTAGGGGGTGTAAACCAACCTCCCCTCCGCCCTCCCCCCGTTCGCCCGAAGAAGAGGAGGAAGGAAATGTGGACGAGGAAAGAAGGAACGGGTGAAAGAATAAGAAAGGAATCTCAAATTTTTCAAGACGAAATTGACCCAAACTGCATATTAGGTGCTTTAAAAAATTTAAAAATTTTCTGGGGAGCCCCCGCCCGGGATTTTTCTTACGCTCCCTCCCGTTTACTCTAAAAAAAGGAAGAAGGAAATTGGAACAAAGAGAGAAAGAAGGAACGAAGGAAAGAGGGAGGAAGGACGCTTATATTTGGTAATAATTCATAACGAAATTGACTCAAACTGCGGTTATTAGATGCTTTAAAAAATTTAAAAATTTTGGGGGAGGGGGCCTCCTGACGCCGGCTCCCGTTCGAAGTGTCTGTATTCGCCCAATAGAGCCACCTTATCAGCTTGTTTTTTTTTTCGTTTTTTTTTTTATTATTTATTTGTCAACAAACAGAGCTGCTTTAAAAAACAATCATAATCAACAAAACTTTCGGGTGTCTGTACCACCAGGGAATGGGGGTAACAAACGGAAAGGTCATCAGCTTGTACAAATACTCAGTCTGCACTCGTGCTTTACTTCATTATCAAAGATATATGACTGATGTCGCATGGGTAATATTTTTTGAGGCTGTACAGAATCAATCAAGACAATTCTGGCAGAACAGTACAAAAATATGACAGAGAGAAAAATTAGAGAAGAGAAAAATCGTGTTCAATCATGCGCATCGGCAACGCAGGACGTGGGAGTCCAGAAAAACGCCCTCGCTCTACATAGCTGAAGCTAATCATAGTCAAAGGGTTGACGTGCAATTATCCTGTTTCCAACCTTATATTTTCCCCGGCTTCGCCTTTTATTGCCTTACACACATGCTTATTTGAAGTTTAATTAAACCAGCCACTTTTCCGACATAACTTCACACGCATGCCCCTTCACTCGGCAAGGTATGCAAGACGTGCGACAAAGCTGAATTATCCCCGTACACTGGCGGACTGTATTTTCTGCTCTGTTTTGTTTTGTTTAGCCCTTCAGTTTTATTCGAGTTTCAATTGGAGTTTAATTAAATATGCAATTTTGAGAGAATAACTTTTCGGCTTTAACCCATTTAATTACAAAGTGAAAGTATTCTAAGTGCATTCTACTTCCTCGAATAATCAGTATGCGAGGAGTAACATTTTCTCATTAGTAATCTGCGTATCTCTTTTTCAAAATTTGTAGTAATTGCTGCTCTTCCTGAGTTATTTCATTCATCTTTCTCTCAAGTAAAGCACGGTGCAAAGTGTTCATGGTTTGATGGAACAAATTTATTCATTATTCTAGCTTTTGGATAATGGAACATGAAGTTTCATGAATCGACCAATAAGAATTTTCCTCATTATTCTCTTATAATCAAAGGCAGTTCAACCATTATATGTATACACAAATACGCGCACAATAAACACCTCACTTTGACTCGCTTTTTACTTTCGACTTTTGCTGCCCGTTGAGAGAAATGTTTCGTAAATAACTAGAAAAAATTACTGCCTTACTAGTCTTACTGCATGCTTTGAGTAAACCAATAAACGGTGTTGTAGCCTTATTGATAGGTATGGTTCATCTGAATTTCGCCTTCAATTTTGCTGCATAGGCAACCAATACCTACGGCGGAGCGCGAATAGTTGCCTATTCGAGAAACATACACTAATCCCGAGCCATACCAGAAACTTAGAGAACCAAAGGACCATGCGTACGCTTTTTTAAGGTATGGTCCACTCGATTTCGCCTTCAATTTCGTCACATAAACAACAAATAAATTGGGAGAGCCTGTAGTTACTTATTCAAGAAAAAAAACCCACATTTATATTCCTCAATGAGCGTTGATTGAACTACGATCAACAACGCTGTAAAGCTACTGGTACAATTCGTTCTGGATGTTGTACTCCATTTACCTTTTCTCTGGCATCATGTATTCTTGCATGAAATTCCATTATAAATTCATAAGTAAAATAACATTATTCAAACTAGCAGAATCGCGATCTGAGAAGTAAACTTTTTGAAAGTTAAGCCGATAGTTTCTACATTTTCATTATTTCATGTCTTCAGCAGATTGACTTAATTCAGCTACTTGGTTTGATTGTAAGTGAGAAGTACAATGAGTATTTATAAGAGAAATTTAAGTGATAATTATTTTGCAGTTGATCAAATTATGCCATCATTGGTGACCTAAAAAGAGGGAACTTTAACGTTTTTTTGCTTAAAATGTCTACTTCATTTATAGTGAAAATAGGGGTAGATTTCTGCTGATGCACTAAACAAATAATGTCATTCATGACACTCAAAATTTTTCCAACTAGGTATTTGTATGGGTCTTCCCTTTGTCTTTAGGGTGTCCCTTTAACGTTCCTTTTAGGGCGCCTAAGTCAAGCTCACCTCAGGTAAAAATAATCATAAATCCGTCACTGATGCCGACTTCACTGGTTTACGTCCGCTTACAGCGTTCATTTTGCAGTCTGATCGCACCAACACCAACGCGACCGCCGCCTGCATCATGTGGTGGGGCGGATTTTTGGGGGCGGGGAAATTGCCAGTTATGGTCGAAATGCCATTTTCTTGACTGGTGGAAGGTAAGCAGATTAATTAACGGGGGAGGGCGCTCTCGGGCTCAGATTCTGGGAGCACCCCCCNGGGAGCCCCCCCCCCCCCTCACGATCGAGTCGTCGGATTCGGAGTTGGGACTGGGCGCGGCGTCGCGCGTCGTGGCGGCTGGAACTGACGCGGAGGTGAGGTCGCATAATTGAATTCATTAATTTCGCCGTTTGTCGCTGCTGGCCGCGCTCGGGGGCTGTGGGAGTTAATCTGTTTTGCGCTGGCTCCGATTATATTTTCGCCAACAATAACGGCGCCCCGACCTCTGGCCCCTGGCTCGGGCCTGATGCGGTTGCCGAACTTGCCTTCAAATGGACCCGGAACTGTTGTACACGGGAAGAATTCCACTTGTTTCACCTAATTCTCAGAAATCGAGCTTCTACATCCGAACTGGAGCAATTTCCGGGATCATTGAGCAATCATGAAGACATGCAGCTTAAGCAGAATTGAGGCACTGGATGCGAAAAGGGCACTTCTCAATTGCGGCGTTTCAGAATCTCTTTTGCTAATTAATCCCTTGGAGAAGTCTTTAATCGGTGATTTTTCCAGAATTCTTTCCATAGAAAATTGCAGAATCATAAGGAATATTCAGTAAATTTTTTAGTGAAACGGATGCATTCACTTTCCTTACAATGAATGAAATATCAGAGGAGACTCCGAAACACTGCAACCGAGAAGTGTCCTTTTCGCATCCAGTGCCCCAATTTGACTACATTTTGCAGTATGGAACTAAAATATCTGGCTCTTACATAAAAATTACTATCTACGTAGGGAAACGATAAGCACATAAGTTGTCTTTCAAATGAGTCAGGATTTTAGTTCCTAATCGCAAAATTTCCAGACCGAGATTTCAGTCCCATAGCCTTTTACAGAAATCCAAATTAATTCGATTTGACGGGGAAAAAAACACCCATGGACTCAGCCGACTGCACAAAATCAAAATCAACCGAGAGATCAATATGGAGAAAAAAAATCTTTCAACCCTACTCCGAGACCACTTCATCTAAAAACAAGGTCGCCAGGATGAGTAATAAACTTGATATTGTAGATAGGTTGAAATAGGGAAAAGGGCTAATTTTGAAACACTATCTGACAACGAGGTCTGAAAATAAATCACCGCAATAACAGTGGTCTAGTGGCTGCCTTTTTTGTTATTTTACTAAATCGGATTATTCTATAACGACTCGTGGGGTGAGGTGGATGGGGGCATCTCAAATTTTCGACTAAGGGTAGATATTTAATCATTTTGCCGCATGATTGCAGAGAAAGCGGTGGTCTGAAGCGCAGACTGGAGGAATTAGTGTCACTAATTTGGTTACTTTGTGAGTGATAGTCTGGCTCCCTTGCGGGGATTCGATCGTTTCGCGGTGGAGCACTTGCCTCGCGTAACTGCTATTGTGTGGGTTGCGAGGCTAGTTACATAGAAGTCAACAACCCCTAAGTTGTTACGTCAAAAAAGTGCGCGCTGTAACAGGAACGCAAATGTGACGAGTCTGCTGCAAACTGCTTGGGTGAGGAAAAGAGTTTTTTTCTCTGAAAATGGCTTAAAATTCACCATGAGCAACAACTGAGGAAAGTCTTAAATGGGTTTGTTGCACTCGAGAGATACAGCCACGTGCATAGACTTTTTGGAGGTAGAATGACACGAAAATGACGTTGGTTACATCAAAAAGTCTGAAATCCACTCCTTCGTGCGTAATTTGCTTATTTTGGAACTTTTTTAAATTTCTCGAGCATAGGCGCAGTTGTCTAGTTACCGGCATGAGCAAACGGTAACTAAAGGCTGCCTTGGTGGTTGCTGATAAATTCCGGAAGTTGCCTGAAGTTGTACAACGGTAAAATGGGTATTCATAGGACCACGGTGAATGATGTCAGCCACCGCGCTGTAGTGCATCTCTTGGTTTCTTCAAACTTGGTTTAATCAATGATTTATTTGGAGGACTAAGTGCGATTGTGTGCATCGTTGCTTGATGAAGCGTAAGTGGAGGAAACGATGGAAACGATATTTTGTTTTGCTGCGTGGTGCCTGACGGCAATCACCATGTGTTTCAAACGGTGATATCTCTGTTGATGTTGGGTGTAGAAACTCAACGTTTGGTGAGATCCTTGGCAAGTATGTGAGCGCGTAATTTTGTTAGCCGTGCGGTGCCGGTTGCATACACTTCTGACGGAAGGAACTGGGTAGTATATGTTAACTGGAACGGATAATTCGTTTATGGCCGGTTGTTTTGGGTCGGTTGTCGGCAAATGGATATTAATCTCCAGAGCTCCGCCTCCAGCTCAACTCGTTTTTCCGAGCATAGCTATATAATTCTCCATATCTTCCATTTCACAGTGGATTGACAGTGTCCCTTTTTCCGGATTGTTTCAAAAATTTTCCGATGGCGAAGGTTTTGGGATTCATTTCATTTTAAAGTACGGAAATTTAACTCCATTTCGGTTTGGGTACATCATATTTAGAGCTGTAGCTGCACTTTCGCATCTTTTTTGCCTCTATAAGACTGCAGTCTTCGCAATCTTCAAATTAATTTTATACACATTCGGACAAGCTCAATTTCATACACTTATCCAATGTAATCATAGACAAGACATTTTTCGAGGAAAAAGTAATAAAGTAACGATTAAATCATAGATGTTTTACTTTTTATCGGAAGGCACAAGGTATTTGTGAAGATGGTCATAGTTTTATTACTGAAAATAGTTGAGTATATGACCTGGTACAAAAATAATTTTGTAGTTTGTGATTTACCCTGATTAGTATTTTTAAAATTCATGATGCAACATCACAACTTTAGTTTGAATTGAAGATGTTTACTTACATATATTGAAAATTATAAGGGATTGGCACTATATTCGACAGTCCTCTTTAAATAATTAAATGGTAGTCCCTCACATAAATCTACTTCAAAAATGGAAGGTTCAGGTATATTTGAAAATTTCCAAATTACAAACCAGCTTCAAACAAGATCGAGCCATCATTATTTCAAAAGTTTTTATGTTGATTTGAGTTCATAATTCCCTAAAATGCAATTGAAGCGCAAATTCATTACATACCTTCAGTGCGGTAGGTTTCTTTTCAAAAATATATAACAAATACTTTGAAAATGTCTGATGTTTAATGCAAGTAACGAGTGAACTCCTGGAATATTAAGAGGAATTAATTTGAGGAGGAAAACCCTCCGGTCTCTAAGAAGAAAACACCAATAGATTAAGGAGAAGGCAACTTGCAATTTTTTCTATGCGCCTTCATTTGAGAAGATATGCTGCAGAACATCCAGAGCCCCTCTATAGTCTATGGCAATGCACGTTGAATGAAGCAGACCTCGTTAAATGCCGCTGAATTAAGTAAGACCTTGTTAAATGTCGCTGGAAAAGACCATCCCTTTCGAGATATTGATTGAAAATTGTTATGCAGTGCTTGATACAATCCATATCAATTCAGATTTAAAAAACAAGTATTTACACTGCACCGAAAGGATGTAGATTTGCCGGTCGAAGTTGCTAGAGTTTCCGGATTGTTAGTCAAGTTCATTTCCAATTTGAATGAATTCCGTTACTCCCCGCAAGTGACTATTTCCGCTTATTCCAATCAAATCTCTCTCCGAATTCATTATTCCGGTAATGTGGGAAAAATCTAATTTTCATTGTGAGCCACGCCTTACGCTTATTTCTACGCGCTCCAGCTGTAGAGGATTCATATATAAACCAATCCATTAAATAATGAGTCCAGAGTCCGCTACATCCACAAATTTTAGAGTCATGAAAACTGTTGCCAAGTAAGACTGGTTTTGATGTTTAAATTGAAATTTTATGTACTCGTATTTAAATGGCGACAATAAATTTTGGCTTTTCATAAAATAACTACGGGATGGTTTGTGGTGTGTCCAGGACTTTAAAGTAATTATAATTCAAAAATAACGAGTAAAGTATGTGCTCGATTTATGTTATTTACTTACTCAAGCTATATCTTTCTATACCAGGGCCGGATCTACGTTTCACGTAGGGGGGTGCAAACCCAGATTTTGGCGCCCCCCACGCCGGGGGGTCTGGGGGGTATGGAATACCCCCCAGGAAGGCGGGGGGTTCGGGGGTCCCCCCCGGAAAATTTTTGAAAATTACAGCGTACCAGAAGGCCGTTTTCCGTAGTTTTCATCGAAAAATTTATTTTTTTAAGTTTGATTTTTGAGGTCTCAAAGAGCGGTGTACGCGCATGTAAAAATACTTGAAGTCGCATTCCTCAATACATTCTTTATGTGTGCTTTCTATAAAGCACTGACAGATACGTACTTACACTTCACATTTTATGAATGAATATTGGGTGTACCAAAGGGTAGGTTGAAGCTCCAGCGAATGAAGGAGGTAAGTATAAGTAACATTTTTGTGATTTTTAGAAAGACGATTTTAATGTTGAAAAGTTACGTGGGGTCTTGCAGCAAAAAAAAATTATTTAAAATGGTATTTTGAGATGAGATTTGTTCAAAATCACCGCTACAGGTATTTTGATTTTTCAGTAATCTCACTTACTCCCTTCATTCACTGGAAGCTTTTTCAACTGTAAAATTGTATCGTAGGGAAAGGCTTTTTTGAGGGTTAGTTGTTAAACAGAGTACAACAAAAACAAGAGAAAGAAAAGGATAAGTAGGTTTTAATCAATCCCATTAGTGGAACGTGCCAATAACATGTTTTAAAATTTTACTTTTCGTGCCTTCCCTGGTAAAAATTGGCAGTAGAATGTGTGTTCCAAAATACTATAGACCTAAAGCCGGCTGTAAGATTTCCAATAGCTTCTGTAGCCGGCTGTACAATTTCTTATAGCCTTTTATAGCCGATGGCGATTAAGCAACAGCCAGACGATAAAGTTTATGCTAAACGTTACTAAATACGGATACTATAGGACTTGGTTAGTTTTTGGACTACCGCTCTCTTTTTGTGCCGTAGTATCTTGATTTATTTTGCGAGGAAAGCTTCGTACTTTTGAAGGATGCCCGTCATTCTTAATATGTTGGAGAACCTTCAATTTCCTGTGATACTGGGCAATACCTCTGGTGTGAAATAGTTGCTTCAGACGCCGTGGCACGCTGCGGCGCGGCGGGCGGGCAGAGAGCGCAAAACGCGCATTGGCGCCTACAAACCTAACAGGGATACCTCACGCATTGCGCAATGCGTGAAATAATATCCCTATTAGGTTTGTAGGCGCCAGTGCGTCGCCGCCGCTCCGCTTTGTGTTAGGCTCTAATATTTAATCTGGCGGAGTCAGCGTTTTTCAACTCATGATTTTGAAATGTTTGCACACTCTGTATGGACTATTCTCATTTTAATTGATGAAAAAAAAATATGTTTTAAAGGAAAATATTAAAATATAATATGTATGTGTTTCGTAAATATAAAGGTACTTCCGTATCAAACTTAATGATTTCCAAAGCACACGAATTTCTACACAATTTCTTATAGCCTTTTATAATCGATGGCGAAGAAGCAACAGCCAGGCGATAAAGTGTAAAGCCCGGTGATAGGAACTATAGCCCAACTGTATACTTTTTTATCGCTTCGTATTGCCCGACTATATGATTTGCTCCGCTTTCTACAGCCAGCTATATAATTTTCAATAGCCTTCTCTAGTCGGCTATAAGAACTCCTATGGTATTTTGAAACGCAGCTCCTATCGCCAATTTTTACCAGGGTTTTTTTCTGAAAAAATGTCAATTAAGGAATCAAAATTAACCGTGTAGGCAACCACACTTTCGATTGACAGAATGGCCAGATTTGTCAATCTTTCCCGCGACATGGTCGACCGCAAATAATTTTTGATGAGCTTTAACTTACTAAAACTGCGTTCACAGCTAGCGGAGGTTGTCGGCAAAGTGCAATACATACGCAAAGCGATCGCGACATTTGGGAACGTATCTTTCTGGTCATTTTTCGCAATTAAATTCAGAAGGTTAAGAGGGCTTAATTTTTGAAGATTGCCAGAGAGCTCTCTGGCTTGTACCCGAAAGACTTCTGTTTCCTCGACAAATTCATAGGGATCTACGTCCATCGCGTGCTTCATGGCGAAATCTTTCGCATGCTTTTTAAATCGTCATCATTCAACTTATTCATCTCTTCGCCGTTTAAAAAGCCCTTTTCCCAAAAATAGATTCAATTTTCCCGTCAATCTTACACGAAAGAACTTCTAAAATTGTAAACGCTGGAATCTTGCAATAGGTTAGTTCTGCTGGTCACAGAATCATGCTCGTTAGAAGATATGAAAACTGACAAATTTCGCCCCTTTTTTCTATAATGTTATTCCTGTTTCGGAACCTACATCTTTTCTTCCTCTCCCTCCCTCCCCTCCCTCTCTCACTCTCTCCAAAAAAAGTCATTGCCATTTTGGCGCCCCCCCCCCTAAAGTAGCGCCTCGTCTTCTTTCATAGTTTAAGTTTACAGTCATCACTCATTGTTATTTTAATTTCGTTCTTTCATTAAATCTAGCGCCTTCTTCACCCCCGAGTTAGCCTCGTTAACCCATCGGAATTCATTTAACAATTCCGTGTGCATTAAAAATATTGGGATTTTCAATCCATACCTTTAATCTTGACGCCTTATGCTCAGTGCTGACTTTGACTTCAGCTTTCAGGTGCTCTTCAGAAGATATGAAAACTGACAAATTTCGTCCCTTTTTGCTAATGTTATTCCTGTTTCGAGCTTTGTGGCGATTAGGCGTGGTAAAGCGCCAAAGATCGCTATAAAAGCGACTCATATGTATGTATTCCTGTTTCGATGTTCGTAACCTCCCTCTCCTCTTCCCCCCTTCTCATCCTCCCTCCCTCTCACCTCCTTTCTAAAAAAAGTCATTGCCATTTTGGCGCCCCCCCTGAAGTGGCGCCCGGGGCACGTGCACCCACTTGCCCCCCCTAGATCCGGCCCTGTTCTATACACCAGAGGTTTTCTGTGGAAAAATTACTGGTGTCAATTTATATATATCCCTACCGACATGCAGTGGCGATTCTTGAGAGTTGGCGACACTGTTTCTTATCCATTTAAATGTATGTAAAATAATCGATTCTTTGTAAGGCAGATTGTCTCACGTAAAATCGATATTTTTAATGGATTTAAATCGAGAAAAATCAGTGTTGCCAAGTCACAAAATTGCCACTGACGACCGTGGTATATTCGAGTAAAAAAAGGCAAGAAAGAATAACAAAAATTTCGAAGTAATTTAATCGAACATTTCATTTTCCGTAAAAAATTATGGGGAATGTTTTTGAGTTTAATTTGCACTCAATGATCGCAATGATTAGCATCGATCAATTTTCTTCTTAATATTTGATAGTTAAAATGCTGCGTTATTATTCAGTTGCCGTCGGCATTCATCCATTCGAATTATAAAAACTTCTGAATAATAATTTGCATTCATTTGACAACGTCAAAACATTTATTCAAAGAATCGTATTAATCCTTGAGCCGCAGACCCATTCGACCGTGCGCAATATGAGCTCCGTAGGAGAGGCCATTTTCACTCTTACCCGGTTTCAATTGCAATAATGTAATGTATTCGGTGTGTATTTTTGCTCCAAGCGCTGTGAGTGTTCTTTTCAATGGACTCATTATCTCTATCCAGAAGAAATGGACAAATTACAACTAATCTCATCATGATCTACTCATAAATTCGGAACATTTTCAGCTAAAAATGAAAATTCGACAATTATTGTGTACGGATAGGAGGCGATTAAATTGAAACTGCGTTGACTCGAGAATCAAACACCGAATGTGTGAGGGCATTTCACAAAAACATACCTGATAAAGCGTTAAAATCTCTTTTTTCTATGAGCTTTTCAAATAGGGGAGTCCATTTGCTCCACATAATCCATGTTTTCCTTTGACGATCTCCCATTATCTCTGCCGATGGATACATGTAGCCAATTATATTCTCACAATAATATTATAAATACAAATTTGAGTAATATATGATGTATCAAGAATTAGTAGGACGACAGGGAATTCCTAGATATAGTAAATAGGTATGATGTAATAAATGTAATGAGTAAAGAAACGGACACTAAATGTAAAGTACACAGCGCAGATTTCTTTTTAATCTTCAAACCACGTGACAACATGAATCCCCCTATCTCCCACCGGTTGAAAAATGGTCTCACTGACTTGTTAATGGATTAACTCGTGGTGATTTAACAGCCCATTAATCGGTCGATTCGATTGAGAAAAGGAGGCCAGGTGTTGTTTCACATATTCCACTATTTTCAAATTTTTGTTCCTCAACTATTTTAGAAGTTTTTTTTTTCCAATTTAGCGAGTAAAGCAAAACAAACTATCCAGCCGAAGAGTAATGAATGAAAAGAGAAAGAATATACACAGGAAATACTTTATTGTTACTAAATGTGTGTTTTGAAATCCGGAAAGGCTGAGGAGGAAAATATTAAGGCAAAATAGGGACAATAAGAGAATAAGGAAAAATGAGAGAGAGAAAAAAAATCAAGTTTTCCTTATTTCCTTATCAAACTATTAACGGCAAAAACAACTTATTACATTGCTATGACAAATCATCTTAAATTAGCAGAATAAGTGAAAAAAGGTTTTTTCATTATAGTAAGTTTGACTTTTTTAGTCAACGTGCGTCAAAAATTAGGATAAAACTGTAAATCTCAATACAGAGGGGAAAAGCTCATATGAGCACAATGTTCTCTCAAAGAGATACGCTGTTTGGCGCAATTCTAGTTTTTTTATTGGGCTAATTTTTACCTACATACTGAAAAGGTGGCATGTCGTCCGAGTCTTTTGAACTAGTAATTGGCAAAGAGAGAAAAAAAGAGAGCAAATATGAATCTGTGAGGTTTGTATGATATTGGTGCTTTCTGTAGAGCATCTTTTTACTTTCAGAATTTTGATCTAGTGAAGCATCATTAGCGTACCCAAATAATTCCTGCAGAAACTGTATGAAAATTCGAAGTGCACCTGTGGTCACCATCTATATGTACTAAATGAGTATTAGAAAACCACAAAAACCATGGAAAAAGTCGCAGTGACGATGTAAGGATTAAATATTTTTCCCCTCTATTTTTATTTCCACCTGATGGCTCTTACTCGCTTACCTGCTGTACGTGTCTGTAGCCGGAGCAATTAGTGATGAAATTAGCTCATAGAAAATAAAATGAAATAAAGAAATAACTTGGATAATGATGCATTAATTGAGTGGTGATGTGCCTTAAAAATTAAAATCAGGTCTGCGTGATAGAAAACAATACTAGTGGTATTCTTATGCAATCCGTGTCAGTGCCAGACTACAACACGCGCTCGACTTGCAGCTGGAGTTAAATCAGACACCGCGGCACCTCAAAATTGAGGTCAATAACATCTTCAAGTATTCATCCCAGGACAACAAAGACAAGGTGTCGAAAAATATACAAACACATATTAAATTAAAATCGTATGCGAATTTCGGTGAGTGTTGTCAGACGGTGAATTTCTTAGTTTCTTTCATTTTCACATTTTTTTTTTTCAAAATTATTCACGAGCCGCACAAAAAATACGTAACGCTCCAGGGGGAGAGGGACGTAAGCATACGTTACGAATGCGTCTTAAGGGAAAGGAGAGTCCGCGACTGCGTTACGCATCATTGAAATCGGAGTAAAGCGATTTCTGGGAATTAAAGATGGACATTTTTCATCCTTAATTCATCGCATAACCTTTATCTTAGAGGGGTTTAACAGAGAGATTCATACTTTTTTATTAGGAGTTCTCAGACCTGCATTACGAGTGCTGCTATGGTAAGTAGCGCGGGAGTAAAAAAAAATCAGATTCTCATAGCGTTACGCACTTCATGAATGATCTTACGTCACAACGGACCCATGTTGACTGTGCGTTTGCTTTGAGGGAATGAGTAAGAACTCCAAATAACCTCATTCTCACACGTGTCACAGTCTAAATCTAATTTGAGCTCAAATCAAGGCCAAAAGTGAAGTCATTTTTGGTTGAGAAGCTTTTCCATATGACGCTAGTTAACGTTCGAGACGGAGTGGACTAAGTTCATAACTACGCAGGTTTTCCATGTACTGGTTTTTAAAAGTATTGTTGACCGACCAGAAGCAAAAACACTGGAAAGGCAATTTTGAGGTAAGATCGTGGAGCAGCACTGTAGCAGAGAATTTCATCGATTGACATTTTATCCTCACAAGTGGATAATAATTTATGCCTCTGTAGGAGCTTGGTACTTTTACTTCTAACGATAGAAGAAACAACTTAATCGCCCCGAGACACTGACAAAGAAACGACTTAAATCCGAACTAAGGCCGCAAATAATAAAGAGATCACGTAAAATAAAATAAAAAACCTGGGACGTTTTGTAGCGGATCACATACCCGTATGTTTAATCGTCAAAAAAAAAAAAAAAAAAAACACTAACTTTTACTCTTACTAACTTAACACTTTTTACTTCTAAGTATCATCACCCATGGTTTACTGTAGGGTCAGATTTTAAAAACATAATTGAATAATTTGAGCAAAATCTGAAACTAATGATTTGCATAGAGATCTAAAATAACTGTCATCATGTAGCTCCCGTCAGTTAATTAAATTTCATGCCGAAAGTTCAACTTATCGGTCTTTTTTATCGAAGTTCGACAGGTATATCCAACGTTAACTCCAGATGGCCGGCCACGGCCATCCAGCATGCGGTTCAGCTCCAGTTGTCATCTCGGTTTTCTTTTCTACTTCTTTTCTTCGCCTGTTGCTGCCGAAGCGACGCGCTAACTATTCTAATGACATTACCCATTATGCCACGACGGCGGCGAAACAATAGCATTTTAATTGACAAAACAATTATCCCCCGGGACAACTTTTTTCGTGGTGAATCTATTGTTCGACCGAGCTCCTGGATGACTGATAACTGTGCCAACTCGGGTACATGACGACTGTAATTGTTCCAGCCCGATGTTGCCGCAGATTTAAAGAAACTATAACGCACTCTTCCCAAAGAGTATTCTCCAGTGATCACTCGTGTCTCAAAAATTACAGAATTGAATGAGTCAGATGAAGGTATATGGCAGAATAGTGTTTTGAAAGGGGTCATCTCTGAACTACGTAACGCACTTTTATGGCATTTTTTACCCCCTCTCCCTCCTAGAAACGCTTTTGTGACTCAGGTCCCTATCCTTTAACACGTAAAAACAAAATGGCGAAGTCTCCTCGACCCCTCCCTCCCCCTATAGCGTTAGGTAATTCAGGACGGCTCCTAATAGTTGAACGATATGGACCAAAAATCTGTGGTAAATGTTTATAGGTACTATGTTTCGGCACATATTCTTTTTTTATTTGATAAAAATATTGCTATTTAAACATATCTTAATTTTTTTCCTTTTTTTTGAGACTCATCGAAATGTGATTCTATGGCACAAAAATTTTGCAACCCAATTCAAAGTTCATGGTTCTCATGGTGTCATGGTTGAAGTCTCCTTCGTGAATTTTCCTCGGTTTCCAAATTGAGTAATAAAAACAGAAGTACCAATTTTTGTTTTATGCATAATCCGACAACGTGGAGCTCATGCACCGGCTGCTACTCGAGAATTGGTTTAAACGAGAGCTTCTTTAAGAACTGGCGCGAGCTTTTGTGTTCCATGCACCGAGAAAGCTCTCAGGCAAAGCCACCTGTCCCTTAGAGATCACGGACGAGAAGTATAGATCTACTTCAATTATATTTTCGTCATATTTGACGCACGTAGTCACTCGTGGAGGTTAATCCGTGACTCCTCTTTTGATGATGATGTCTTTTTTAAGCCAACCAAGATGTGTGCTCCAGGTATCCATGGAATTTTCCTAAATGTATATTTGAATAAAGTAAGCTTAACGATCATCTCTGTGTTGGATTGATCTTGTATTGAAAATAATGAAGAAGAAAATAATTGGGTTTAATACACGCATTATTTTCGGGGGAGGGGGGGTGATCATGCCCAACGTCATAGGTCAACCAGACCTGCAACAAACACTTCGCCGATTTTAATGTTTTTCGTGATGTCACAAATAGTGCATATTGACAGCTATTTAAAACTCTGCTAATATTTTAATCACGAATAGCCTAAGGAAATTATTACTGCGATCGCCGATCTCATTGAAAATTCACCCACTAACCTAAGATGGTCGATTGGGCAAGCAGAAATCGCTAAGGATCTAACAAAAGGACCCTTATAACAAGACATCCAGGGCAGAGGTGGGGATGTTAGTCGATACGGACACGTTAAATATACATAGGAAGCGATTATTCGAGGAGTGACACCCTAATATCCCTGGTCCCTCGCTCACCGCATCAGTTCCGCAGGGTAATAGTCGCTACTTGCGCTGCGCAATCAATAACCCCTTCTTGTCCTGTCTACTCGTGAAATTGGAATTACGTTCATAACTCCGTCATCAAGTTGCATTTGGCAAGGCTAAGTTTACTTGAAGGATATTCAGACGATGACGTGTTTTCGGCGGTCATTAAGCATGATCAGCTTACACTAAGCGAATATAAGCATGAATTTCAAAAAAATACTAGGCTGATTTCCGACAGAACTAAATATATACAGTTTTGAAAAATTTGACGATAACAAAAATTACGTTACCTGCTCTATCTTAAACTAACAAACTTGGTTTTAAAATTAGGATTTTGAGGAATCGCTCACGCACTGAGAAGAAACTAAATGGGAAATTGCCATGAAAGTGGTGTTCTGAACACTTGAATATGATAGCATAGTCATAAAGTAACATTGGTATTCTATAACTAGGTACGTTGGTAATTTTACTATTGCATTGGCAAAATTAATAATAAAGGCCACAATGGAACTCTTATGGGTCATAGCTACTATTTATTGAGAGTTCTAACATTAAACCTCTGATGAAGGAATTTTAACAATGGTTTTTTCTCAAGTGCAGGAAAAAGAATGATGTACTTTGTTACATGCTGAACTAATGATACACTTTTTTCGCTCTATGTTTCGCGCCAATATTTCATATCAGATAGATCGTAATCCCAATGTGAGTCCATTTATGAATTACTTTAAAATATGTTTAAAGTAGCAAATTAAAAAAGTGCATTTTAATTCCTTTCAGCCAGGATGAAACAATAGATTTTTACCAATACGAATCTTGAATCTTACACTAAAATATTTCTCTTACAGTAATTGCATGAGGCAACGCAATGTTTTCTCTAGATTTATATATACGTATCAACAATCCGCTAATTCTGCCATTTTAAAAAATATTTAATTACACTTCAGCCCCATCAGAGAAGTTTTTCCCAACTTCAGAGCGCAAACGTTGTCAGGGACACGTGTTTTTGGGTGATTTTAAACCGCACACGCTGGACCGTTTGCACCCGAACGTGCTGAAATCCTAATGAGCACCAAACGGAAAATTTACAACCCCCGTTTCTGAAAAATAAGCAGAGCTGCCATCGCGCAAACGAAAGCTCAAAATCCCACCCAAATATCATCGAAAAATTCGAACATCCTAGGGACTTGGCAACACGAAGAGGAGAGGCATCGGACAACCTCATTACTCGACACATGTTACCCTAAACCCTTTGAGTAGCATCAACAAGAGAGGCTGCCAAATCGTGATTCGAGCCCCGTTACGAGCGGCGGAGAAATACTCAATTTTGTCGACGGTTTGGCAACGGACGACATTCACCATTCACCGACCTCAATCGTAACAACTAACAAATTCGCGCCACCAGCCCCGACGCACTCGGCGGGTCCCGAGGGGTGCCCACCCTCCTTCACGGCTCATCACCCGAACATCCCCGGGACCCACCCCTTCCTCTTCCCTGCTCAAATATTTATACCTAATTGTTTTTTATGAAGATTTATCGGGCGATTGTCGCGTCGCGGCGCGCAAAAAAATTAATTCGAGTGGTGCTGTAATCGAGTGTCCGTGGGACGCGGGACGTCGCTCAGTGGATCGAGTCAATCAGAGAGGTCGGACATAAAATTTCTGACTAAAAGCTCAAATTTTTATGTTTATTTCGTCACATTTTAAATTTTAAGGGGTGCCTCTAGAAGAAAATTTTAAGAGAAAATCGATGGAACTTCTTTTAAGATCTCAAATTTTTGTATAAACAAAGTTATAAGCTTTTCAAGTTTCCGAAGTTTGTCCGACCTCCCCCATTGACTTAATCCTTGTGCGTCGGATGATTCGATTAGCCGATGATTCCGGTCGGAGGAGTCAAACGGACGCGTGCCGGGTCGGCAAGACGACGTTATTTATGTCGATCGGGTTCGTCGAGATTTTAGACGCCCCGATAACCGGCTCCAGATTAATTGTCCGTAATCAACTGCGTTGTTTTACAAGCGCATATGTCGCCATGAGTCACTAAAATCGCCGCATAAAAAGTTCTCTAAAGAGGATTCATGCAAAATAACTTTTTACTCTAACCTTGTTACAAAAATTATGGAGTGTTCGTTTTCGAGACCCTCTCTGGAGCGTGACAATCATAAGCTCATTCCCCCGATGAAAATATGAGGCGTTGGACACTGGAAAAAAAAACACATTGGATCTACAGTCCAGAATCTTAAAAACATCGACAAGAAAAAGTACTCTTGATTCAATCAGAATCTAGCTTAAATCAAGAACCAAGCCTCTTAATTTAAGCGGATTTCGTTATGATTTAAGCAAAAATCCGATTGAATTAAGAGTATTTTTTCTTGTCAATGTTTTCAAGAATCTAGACTCTAGATCCAATGTGTTTTTTTTCCAGTGGGTGATGAGAGGGTGTTCCTTGGTTGCGGTGTCTTGAAACCTTCACTGCTAACTTATAAATTAGAGGGGGGTTGGGCCGCGTAGCGGCCAGCGGGCGGACACCCTAGTTTTCTTCTAAAACACTTCAAAAAATGAGAGATATAAGACCTTGTTGGCTCATTCAAACAATAAGGGCGATTACTCAACAACAACTACCTGAGGTAAGATCTGGTGGTGAAACCCCTAACTTCTAAATCATCTACTACTTTTTTTTTTTTTTTTTTTTTTTTTTTTTTTTTAATTAATTTATTTAACTGGAATCTCGAGAAGAAATTCTTTACTCTTCCTTGCACCTGATGAATATACCCCACATGCCACATGGCCAGTGCCTGATTAGCCAATTCCGACGGGACCAAAACATCTTGAGGCAACAGGAGCGGAGTCAAGTGTTTGACGAAGACAAGATAATAAGTCGTATGAAGCTCGTGTGTGGCATCTTGGCTCTAGTGGGACACAAAACGCTCAGAAAATAAACCATTATATTTATTTTCTATTTTGCCCCTTACCTTTTGAGTGGGCCAAGACGCGGTAGCCTCGAAAAGTTGCGCGGAAACTGCTCGTGCAATGGTGCCACACTAGGATAAAAAAGTCGGGGGAGACAATAGGGAAATCAGTTCTATACAAAATTTAAGCATGCAAGGTAAGATGGGGTGTTTGACCTCAACTTATGTGGTTTATTTATTTTGACTTATGTTACGACAGCTTCCATAGCGACAATTTTTGAGAATTGACAGTCTGGCGATAAACAGGAAATTTGCTTTAGCAAAACCATTTTAACATGAAATTCGATGAATCGTGCGAAGAATAGCTAATTGCTAACGTCAACATTTTAATGCACACTGCACTGTTTGAAAAACTATTTTACTCTGACATTTTAGTGAATTCTAGTTACCTCGCAGCTGATGAGTTCCTTAAAGTCTAGGTTTATCATCTCTACAGGTTTAATCCTTGAAATATATATGAGACCTTTTTTTGAAAAGACTTTATGATTATTTTCGGCCTCCTATGATGTAGTGGTTGTAGCGCTTGCTCTATAATCGGGAGGTCCCGGGTTCGATTCCCGGCCAGGCGACCCGAGTTTGATGGTCTCAAACAATGGTTGCCTGGGGCTGGTTCAGTAGGGACGGAGGGGGGATGGGACTTAAAGCATGGGATTAGCCCTTGTGGGCTATTCGAAGTAGGAAAAAAAAAAAAAAAAAAATTTTAATTTTTAGGTTTAGATTAATATACACCTAAAAATACAGGCCTCCCAAAAAAAGTCTTGCCCATATAAGTAATGAGATCTTCAACCTAATCTATTCAAGTGGCTCAGTGCTAACTTTCTGGTATAATTGCTAAAATCAATTACGCTCTTTGCATTGACATGAAACATTCATTGAATAACTGAATGGAGCCCTTCAAGTTTAGCAAATAAAGGGATGAGGATGATTATCAAATTTTACCGTCCCTTTCAATGTAACGGATTTTATAATATTTACGTTTAGAATGACAATTTAGAAATTTTTTCCTATTAAACCACTTTCTTTCTGTACTCCAAAACAGGGCGCTTGTAAAATTTTATGGCCAGGGGCATTATAAATATTTTAATCCCAATCCGCAGAGACGTCCAACAACTATCCCAAAATGAGGCTTAATGAAAACAAGTCTCAATTCGTAATTTTAATTTAACAATGGGAAAAAACGCAACGATTTTTTGATTCTTCCAGTTTCGAATTAGCTGGGGTGGGATTTCGATTCAGGGATGGAAGGGCCGGAATTCGGACTATTCGACACCGTCGCAGGGACCACCGGTCTCGAAACTTGTCAAGAGTGGGGTTTTATCTTGATCCTGGCACTCGAGGAGTTCCCGGCCATTTTCCTTTCCATGCCGGGAGGAAAGCGGGGGGAGGGAGGGGGAGGGGGAGGGGGCGCGCGGAAGGTGTGAATCGCCGAGCTCAACTTTGGCTGAGTCACCCACGAGGGAGGCCGTTTCGTTCAAATTCGAGTTCAATTATCTTGCCCATAATCGCGCGCCCCAGCGCCTCCAGTTGACCCCTGTTGGCCACTGCTACCAAATTGGCAGAAGACTAAAAAAATAAGGGTAAAAATCTATCGGATTCTACTGGACCTTAATTCCTGAAAATTTGAAAGTCGGAGCATGGATGTGCCGCTACTGACAATAAAATAAGCTCTTGGTTAAAACCCATGTCTATAGAGGGTTGTAGATTCCCAAGTTACTAAATAAACAGAATAGAAGCCAAATAAACTGCAAAAAAAGGAGTAAAAATCAAGATTCCCAAGCAAAGTTAGTTGTCTAAAGGAATGTTCATATTTTTATCCTTTTTTTACGCCCTCTCCCCTAACGGTCGAGTAAATCAAGCCTCGCGTCTGATTGGTCAAGAAGTGACGTGATTTTCGACCATGCCTGCTTTTAAGAGGGGTTTTCAATGTGACTTTTTATATAATGGTAATGCGGAGAAATGAACTGTTCCATTGCCATCATTGCTTGAGTGTTTATAGTTTTGAGTTACATGAACTATACGTATTGAACCGAAGACCATTATGAGGGAAAATTAATCGTTACTGTTCAGATGCTCATGACTACCTAACTTCTTAGACGTCGTTAAAATGTTACTTTGCACTCGCACTATCATCAGGAATGAAGCTTCGTTACCGCGATAGTAACATTAAAACAACAATCAGGACACTAAAACATCAACGATTCATACGCCTCGGCTGTATTTGTGCGTTTTTCTTTCTTTAATGTGATACTTTTTTCTTCAAAATACATGTTTAATTTTCAAATTGGTTCCTTTACATCTTGATTGATCATTACTATCTCTTTGTGATTTTTGCTATTTTGCCTCAATTTCCTTTCCTTGCGCCAGAAAAAAAAATAGAACTCAAAAGCATTCTCTACCGAAAAATATACCCTAATTTACAGATTTAAGTGTGCAATTTGGCGTCTTGCCCCAGTTTGATCTGGTCATCCAGCTTCTGTTGCGTCTTGTTCCCTGCTCAAGGGCCGAGTGCTTGAAAAACTAGTTTCCGTTTTTATTGACCCTCTCAAGATCTTGTGTTTTTTACACCCTTATCCCTTCCCTCGTCAATATTTCGATGATGGGTATCTGTTTTGTTTTTTACGCGTGAGGGTTCTACAGCTAGAAAAGAATTAAAGTATCTCAGATCTCTATTCTTCAAGAGAGTATCCTTTCTATGAATGAGCACTCTATGATAAAGAAATAAGAAACTAAGGGAGGCGTTTCTTGTGATTAATTGGCCAGGATTTTTAAATGAATTCATTATATTTAGAGTAAAATATTAATGTAAGTAAGCTGACTAACAATAAGACGTACTCGCGCATCGTGGTATGGTGAAAGCACAACTCATATCTTCCGAACAGATGCAAATTGGTACCGTCAATAAGAGGAGAACTTTAAACCTACCTTCTTTTTCCCCGTTTCTTGCCTGTTGCTGCTTTTTGGAGCTCGATTTAAAATCATGGAGGTGAGCGCTCGATTGGTAAGCCCAACTGATCTCAGACATATATTAGTTCTTTTTACATTTTTTGGGAATGCTGCGTGATCATAGGCTGGTGTAATTGCTATACTCGGGCTAAATCAATTTCTGTTCCATTAAATCTACTCAGTGGAGCGCAGCTTTTGCTTGTGCGACTTCAAAAAAAAAAAAAAAAAGATTTACTGTAGACTCTTTCCAAGTTTTGAGTCTAGTTTAGCCAGTTTTAGATTTTCCTGTCCAGGGGCAATTTTTGCAAGTTCCCAACACTGGATTTCCTCTATTTAATAAGCGCTAAAAAAATTTGATTGCATGTGCGACAGGATCCATCACCTGGAATCGACCGTTTCATCGGATTTAAAAGGAGGGAATTCATCGAAATTTCAAAAATCGACTCTGAATCTATCTAGGTAAATTTAAACAGCATCGGCATAAGACTTAATGCTTATTGGGAGAAAAAATTAACATTGTATTGCGAGGAGGGCATGCTAGAGTATAATTTTCTACGATCAATGATCACATTTTACTTTTCAACGGTCCAACTGGTTGGCTAACAAGAATCGATTCCACAGAACTTGTAAATCATCATTTTCAGGGGAGTGTGCTGTTGCCTCCAGCCGAAAAACGGCTCACTTTAGCGTTCAAAGAGAGCCGACCCAGAAAATTCGTCTTAAAAAGCTCGTCTTGAAACTCTTAGGGTGGAAGGGGGGGGGAGAGGAACAAAACAAAAAGATAACTGAATTACAGGATGATAATACACAAACCATTACCTTCGGAACCCTCCGAAAGACGCCCGAAAGCGAGGTTGGCAGAGGTAGGGNGGGGGAAGGGGAGGGGGTGGGGGAGGGGGTGGGGGGAGGGGGGTTACAAAAAATGGAGCACGAGAAGGATGCGGCGAGGTGGGGGGAGAGGAGAGTTCGTCGAGCGAAACATAATTATTATTCAGATCCGTAAAGAGGCCATTAGACGCGGCATCGTTGTTATTAGAACTCTATGAAATTGAATTATCCTTCAATTACTGGCTGTTTACTGGATCGTTTGTCATCGTTATTCGCCTTCTCCCGGGCCCCGAGCGCCGGATTTATTCAAATTTTCACTCGGCTGCCCTCGCTTGTCTACCCCGTTTCCCCCTCCGGGCTCCCCCGCTCCCCACCCTCCCCCGCCCGGCCGCCGCCCCCGATTTATTTATCGCCTTCGGAATCGGGATTATTAATGCGGGAGTTTTAGCTTTTTATCCGGGTTTATGTTTCGCATTTTCCGGGTCTCGAAGAGCTTGGTTTTGTGGCGCCGACCCGCGTCGGGGGCACTCAGTGCTTCCTAGTTTTGCGACGCACGATTCTCAACTGCGGCTCGATTGTTGAATCGATATCGAATGACCCTGCGGGTCGATTATTGAAACTGATAGACAAAACAATGGACAAAGAAGACATAGGGAGTATCGAGCGATCCTATTGCTGGTCATGGTTGGTTCTTATAGACTGAGGAAGAAAATGATGGACTAACTGTCGGGTCTTTGGTGGGTTGCCGTTATAGTTAGTTCATAACCTACCTCCTATGTCCATTGCCACCACCCGCTTCCACCAATAGGATCCCTCCAAATCCCTTTTGTCGTCTTTGTCTATAGCTTTGTCTATCAGTTTCAATAATCGGCTTGCAGATCGATATATAGCATTGTTAGGATAGGGAGTTATCGGTCGAGGCCATTCGATAAAGATTCAAGAATCGGACCCACTGGTCGCAAACAGATTATCCTTTTTTCCGTTTCAGTCTGCTCAAACGCAAGAATTTCCGTTATTATTATAAGATCATGTGTGACTGAGACCGTTTTGGAGAAGGAACCTCAGATCATGGAGGCGAACTTATAAATAAAGCGATTTTTGTAGAGTTGGTCTCAAAAATTTGATTTTAAGATTTTGACGGACAAAGATATGTTGTGCTCAGTTTAGTTCATTATTGTGCTATTGGAAGGCGTGGAGTCGCTGTATCATCTGGCAGTTTCGTGAGTTGAATGGTGAAGATTAGCAATATTTAATGGCTATTTTATCGGCACTTTTGATTCTGGACCGCAAATTTCAAACCACCGTTAGTCCCATTTTAATACATTTTAATGGTTTCTTTTTTGTCCCAAAATGCTCATGCGGAGAACATTTTATACATTCTCTATGTTTCGGCATCGATCAGTCAAAAATTTTGAGTCTCTGTGGAGGAGAACTAAGGTCTCATTATCCGTGCAAAAAGACTAGACTGATTGTGAGTTATGTAGCGCCTTGATACAACTATTCGTGTTGTACGGATGCGCGTGTTGCGTGTTCAAAATTGAAGGCGCTTTCGCTTTTCTTACTTCTTCAGAGATGGACCCGGCACTCGTCAGTTGGAGCACTCTAATGAAAAAGAGTATCTATATCGGGAGAGTATTACCAATCAGTGACACAAGGTCAAAGTATCTACGGCCAATAATTGAATCGATCATTTTTGGAAAGACTTAAGCGCCAAAAATGAAAACACAAGAAAAACTTAAGAAACTGTGATGATCGACCCGTTTTAAATCGTAGATTTTATGATAATGTGATGAATCAATTATCACTGTAATATTTCAGAATTCTGAAGTATAGAATGGTCACTTACTTTTCTTCCTTTTCCGCCCGATGCAAATTCGGTTGTCACTATTTACACATTTATACTATAGTTAAGTGACAACCGAATTTGCATCGGGCGAAAAAGGAAGAAAAGTAAGTGACCATATAGTTCCCGATAAAGAAAACAGAAGGCGTAGTATATAGAATGGGTTGAGTAAAACGTTTTTTACTGCTTTTCTTTCTCTGTAATTTGAAATATCTCGGCCGGAGTTGTTTGCGGCGCCGTGATACAACTATTCGTGTTCTACGGATGTGCGTGTGGTATCTTCAAAATTGAAGGCACTTGCGCTTTTCTCTTTTCTTCAGAGATGCGTAGGACTTGCCAGTTGCAGAAATCTAATAACAGACTAGAGATATTATTGTCATCTCAATAATATTTTTTACTACAAAGAGGTGCAGGTAGAACTAACAATCTGCCCGACTCGTTGGCGTAATTCTCGGAGCTCAGACCGGCCAGTCCGCGAGCTGATCGCCCAATTCACGGACTGGGCAATTTTGACAACAGGGCGTAATAGATGCACGGATTATATTATAAAGTTCTAGATGGATCTTCTCTCCCTCCTTCCTAGCCTTAAATATCTTTTTATGTTGCTAATCATTTCATATCATCACTTCCTTTCAGTTTACATCCTTCCCTTACCAATCATTCGTTCTTGAATACATCCCTACCGCTTTGATCCCTCTAGTATTATAAAATTCAATCCTTCATTCTCACATACTTCAAATATTTGAAACAAAAAATTTGAATTATTCTCTGCATTCTTTTGCTCGATTTAAATCCTTCTTTTCTTCTTTCTTATGTGAGTTACTTGGTTTATCATCGCCTCTTTCGCTTTGAAGTTGAATTTTTGATAAAGCTCCGCAGTCTAGCTTAAAAGCGTCATCTGATGGTGAATGTTATTAGGAATTATGTTTCGTTCATATACTGTTATTTTCTGATCAATCTTATATGTTAGGTGGTATCTTATTTCTTGGAGCAGCAAGGAGTATCAGTAGTTCATTTTGACACAACTTGAGAGCACAATTTTCCCGTCATACATTCGACGATACCGAAAACCCCAAGTGTCTAAATGAAGACAGCTGGAATCCCTGAGCCCAAACAAATCGGCGGCTCCTTTCTTTCTCATTCAGATGGACTCGGATTGTTCCCGAACGAAGCCACGGGCCTGCCGAGTCACCCATGTTCTGGCCACTTGAGACAGCGACCCCCAGACCCCGTGTATCCCCCTCCCCCCAAAACTTCCGAACCCTCTACATCACCTGTGTCGGGCTAGTCAAGAAAAGCTCTGTCTAAAATCATTGCGCTACGGAAAAACGCCGTATGCACCTCGGGGCGTTGCCAAATTTTCTTTATCCAATAACTAATTTTCCAGGAATCGTCTGGATATTTTTCCTCCAATTTTCCAACGAAATCTGTTCCCAAGGGAGCGTTCTCTAATTGAATAAGTGAGAACGAAAACACACCAACTCGAAAAAATGAAAAGAATGAGGGCACACACAAAACTGCACAGAAGATGAAGAAGTAAGTCCAAGAAGGAAATTTTTGGTGCCGGAAGACAATTACTTAAAGATACTTTAAAGGTCCAAGTTGGAGCAGATTTGCTAACTTCAATTACCTTTATGAAAATTGACTGTTTTTAGTGAAAATTGAGGATTTTAGAGTTACCGAGTTGGCGTGTTTTCGTTCTCACTGATTCAATTGAACAGAACATGGGGTCTCCCGCATATGATTGCACTGAAAAAGGAAATCCGGCATGGAAGCCGTACTTACGGGCTGTATAAACACACCGTCCGCGTTCCAGGCTCAGAGGCCGAAAGTTCCGGACGCAGCACCTGGAGTAATCAAAGCTACGGCTCCAGCACCCGGAACTTTCGGCCTCTGAGCCCGGGACAGACGGTATGTCCATAGCCCGTAACTTTTTTTCAGTGTGCAGACGCAATATCAGTCATACGACCAAGAACGGTGTTTGTCAGTTTTCGGTCCTGGTCATCTACGATCTCAGATGACCATACCCGCCATTTAAACGGTCTCTGGCCATGAGAGCGTCGTTGGGCTTGGAAGTAACTGCGTTGAAGGCGGCTCACTGGTGCCGCGGCTAATTCCGTTCGTTAGGTTGGTAAATACTCGACTGCAGTGCAGCCACTTCACCGGTGCTTACCGTTCGGCGGCGCGGCGCGGCGGCTGTGATATGCATACTTTTGAATGCTCGCTTGAGAGGTATGGCGTTGTATGTCTGAGAGCGGACGCACTTTGTACTTGGTAGCCGACCGAGGTATAGTCCTGTCTAGTGGCTTCGAGTCATTTACCCGCTCCGTTTATTGCATACGCTTCTCTCCGGTATTTTAAGGGCTCCCAAGACAATTGAGTGGAGCCCCGAAAATTCGATGATGATGGAAGGCTATGAATGTGGCTGATGAAGGACGCCGTTGGATATCCATTAAGGTGATTCGATGGACGCCATATTTTGTGTCAGAACGGCATGCGATATATCGCATCATTTGGCTCCATTTTTTCGGCTACTCGTCATTTTTCTCCAATTTTGAGATCGCAATGCTGTTGTCAGGAGACTAAAGCACTCACGTACGAATTTTAACAAAGAAATTCAACGTAATAAAGGCGTGGTTTTTTTAGAGAGAAAATATCGCATTCGAGTGCAGTTTCGATATCAGTATCGAATGCGATGTTTTCTCTCTGAAAAAAC
>NW_017547231.1:680141-711251 GCF_001854935.1 Bemisia tabaci | reverse complement strand
GGGGGGGGGGGGGGGGGGGGGGGGGGGGGGGGGGGGGGGGGGGGGGGGGGGGGGGGGGGGGGGGGGGGGGGGGGGGGGGGGGGGGGGGGGGGGGGGGGGGCAAAAGAGGAGATCAGATAAGGTCATTTGCTAGACTAACCGAGGTAGGATACAAGGAGAAAACAATTCGGTTCATATCAAACTACATCGGGGTGTTTCGGTTTGGTTACCAAAGTATTCGGTTGCGAAAACCGAACTGAACGAAATTCAGAGTCTTTGATAGGAAAAACCGGTTGCTTGTGTTCAAATTTGGGTTCAATATAAACCAAAATTCAATCCCTGTAACCAAAGTTTTTTTCTTCAGCGCGTGTATGGTGATAAGGAGTTGCAGAGCGCCTTGGTGCGTTGATATCATGATAACATGGCTAATGGACTGAGTCAACTTTTTCCCCTTACGTTACTGATAAGAATAGTAGAGGAGTGGGAGCGTTAGGACGATTTTCAGGAGCCATATCAAATTAACAGGAAAACAATATCCGGGATAATTATTATAAGGGTAATGTCCTCTTAAGCGTCCTAGTCTTTCTAAGAAGTGGCGTTCGGAGTTGAGCTAAATTGGGATAACGGGCGCAAATTCTTATCAGAGAGGCTCCTGAAATTAACGTGATTAAAATGGTAATGAGCACTTTAAAGAGTCTGTGTTTACAACAGCCGGTAAACAGGATTGTCAGTTTTAGGCGATTTTTTTACGAGGCATACCCCAGCGCTAAAGTTAACCACACAGCTGAACGTCAGCATACTTAAAGTATAACCCTCGTTAACTTTAAACATATGGGTTCATTAAAGACACCTTTTGAGCATTGGCGAAAGTAACCAATGTGTCGAGGAGAAGAGGACATTTATGGCTGTTTAGGTATTAACACTTCCACAAGTGTCTCAAGTATTATTTTTTGCTTAAATCTAACCCGTTTTGCTTCACTTACATAAAATTCGGGCGTCATTGAAAAATAAAATTATATAATGGAATACATTATCGTTTTGTAAAAACAGTGATCGGTGAGATTCAAAATTATTCTTTCTAGAAAAATTACGGGAAAAACTCGGTGAAATTCTTGAAAAACTTGGCGACCAGGATGTCTGCCAAGTCTGAAGACGCTTCGCAGTCTGTGCCATCAGATACCTCCAATTAAGGGGGAAAAAGAAAAAAAAAAGAAAAGGAGGAAAAACCGGAACGGAAGAAAAGGGAGGAAAATTTACTCCGATTACATCATTAACAAGAGCTCGTGAAACAACCGGCACAATAATGATAATAAAATAATAAAGATAATTATATGACGACGCCTCCTTCCGCACACTTCTCTTTCCTCCTTTCCTTCTTCGCGTTCATGCTCTGCTTTCGTTGTTAATTATCCGTCAAAAAAAAAGTCGAGCGAGGCTGCGGCGTTCTAATTCGCTCATCGATATTGTTTTCCGGGCCGTTTGCTTTCCGCGACGGTTTTTCCGAGCTTAATTGGTGTTTCCCGGGGAAACGAAGCGAATTACGACCGAAAATTGACGGCCGAACAAACACGGGCACGTTCCGGAATTCGAAAATCCCCCGCGCTCAAATATTGACTCGGGGAACACAATTTCTTTTCGCGGAACGCGCCTGACGGATGGGTCGATGGCGGCATTCTAATTTATATCGAGGGCTTGAAGAGCACCGTGAAACCAACAGGCCAAGTAAATGTAATGAAGCAGAAATGAATAAAGAAGAAACTAAATTTAAATCTTTGTAATTTAAAGTATCTCCAATAATATTTCATATATAAATTGCGGGGAAATTCTCGAAAATGGAGATGTTGCATGTGTGAGGAATTTGCGATTTGACTGTTGATTCTTATGTAAAAGTTCGCGAGAAACAGGATGGTGCCACTGGTTTTCTCTGAAATCAACTCCCGAGCTCAAAAAAAGCTCTCGAGTTGAGGCCAAAATAGAGGGGACATCCCACGCTATCCTGAGAGTCCACCTCTACATCAAGACAAACTCTCCATGCAAAGATAGGGAGCAAATACATTTACAGGGCTGCCACTTTATTTGGGGACTCCAAAACTGAAAACACGGCAACCCTGTTAATGTATTTGCTCCCTATCTTTCCATGGAGAGTTTGTTTTGATGTAGAGGTGGACTCTCAGGATAGCGTGGGATGTCCCCTCTATTTTGGCCTCAACTTGAGAGCTTTTTTTGAGCTTGGGAGTTGCTTTCAGAGAAAACCAGTGGCACCATCGTGTTTCTCGCGAACTTTTACACAAGAATCAACAGTCAAATCGCAAATTGCTCACACATGCAATATCTTTATTAGTTACACTGAATAAGTTATTAAAGTCACTTAAGATTCATTCATTATTCTTTCCATCACATCTTTTATATTTTGCCTGGCTCAATCACGTTTCCTCATCAAAAACTTTAAATATTATAAAAGTTCAATGTATTATATCATCTCATTACGATACTTATATGTTTGGTAATTCCATTGCTATTGTATATTCGTTATTTTTAACGACGTGGTTATTCGGCGGTACGGTACCGGGTACCGTCGCATAAAACGTTATTCGGCGATACAGTGCCCTGACTAGAAAATCTTCCAAGTATCGGAAAAGTGCCTTTACCGGATTTACGTGTTTTTTTCTTTTTCTCAAATATTTTATTGCAATTTACGTTGCTTAAACAGAGCATTGTAATTATTTGATATTTAGCATGGACGAAATTTTGATAATTTGAAATTTAGGCTCTCGGCCTCTTTCTGAGCCCAATTCAGTCCTAGACCATCATTTGCGTCGAGCGTGGTGCCAATCCAACGCAATCAAGAGTGATCATCCTTGAAAAAAAAAAATTTAGCATCGAATTCATCCATTAATGAGTTCATTTGAGCTCGCAATAGAGACCGTTTTGATGCAACAATGTCTAAAATGAGTATTTTGATTGAGATCATGTTAATCATGTGTCATGGCGGAAGATATACCCAGTAAAAATCTGTACAGTTTGATTATTTTTGACCGAGTTCCAAGAAATTTCCATCATTTATTTCGCTGTCACGGGAGGATAGGGGGAAATAGTTCATAGGTTGATAAATAAGGAAAAAAGTGTCATGCGAATTGGCGTTATTGATACACGTGCAAACTAGCGAATTTGCGTGCCCTGCAATCCTGCTGTATTCGCTTATTTTTTATTTTAAAAATCGAGGTCATGTTTTTTCTCGCCATTTTTAGTTGAAATAAATAATAAGATCAGCTTCTTTCAAAAATACTTTAGACTCATTTAAAATCGATTTAACCGTTCACGAATGACGATTATTGCATGTTTTAAGTGGAAAGGTGAATCAGGCTGTACAGTGGGTCACAAGCAAAACGATGTTGGGCATAAGTAATTCGTTACTCGTTAGATCCTGTTCCTGTTCATGGTGAAAGTTTGGAAACACATTTTTTTCTGTTATAGAGGTATTGGGATGAAAGTATTTTCCCCGTAGAGGAAAGCGTGCCTTGTAGTCGGTAAAATTACCATGAAGTGTGTTGTTGTTATTGAACCATATAATGTTGGTGCAGCAAATACAAGTACAGCAAACAGGACATGTTGCTTTTCCGTCTGTAGCGTCTGTTGCAGCCTACATTCGAGAAGTGTCCTGACTATGGCGCTTATAACACCACTTAGTAGCTCATCAGCTTTAGTGCCTTGAACATCTCCTAAATTTTTTCAGAGAGAAGCATGCTAGGGGAAAGTTCAAGTTAAACGAGTTTCAAATAGTGCTCCATACAACAAGGCAGGGCTTAGAGAACAAGGCGCATAAGTGCAGTTTTTGCTATTTCGAGAAATACGTGTTTGAAGTTTCGAAATTACACGGATCCTTATGAAGCATTGGAAACCAATCTAACCAATTTTTCAATTTATGGATCCCTATGGTGGAAAAAAATTCGAACTGACTTTTCGATGCTTAAAAACTCGTATCTGAGGGCGAATTTTTCACAGAATATGCACGAAGATTAATTTTACTTGAAATCATTAATATTTCAATTTTTTCAAAAACTGCACTTATGCGCCTTGTCCTCCAAGCTCCTCATTTTGGGCCTAAGGTCCATCGCCAAGGTGGCTCCATGGAAGCGCGATTTTATGACGACCCGAATAACCAAGTTTCAGTCATGCGAACTTTGCAGCCATGACCGCAAAGCCCGCAAGTTTCCAATCGTGGCCGAGCGTGTTGGAGAGAATCACGCCGAAAACTCTCGGGGGAGGGGGGGGTAGGGTGGGACTTATTTTTTTAAATCGACAAAACCAAATGTTGCACGGTCTTAAATGGTTCTATGTGATAAAAAAACACGGTAGCCAAGAGGATTTTGAGAAAAAAANGGGGGGGGGGGGGGGTTGGGAAGAGAAAGGCAGGCCCTGGAGATCTTCTTGTGGGTTCCCGGCTCTCTCATTAATACCTGAATACCTGAAATCGGGCCCATGCAGGCGGCGGATCTGCAAGTCATCGCCCGGCCTGTCAGCGGCCCTGATGAAGAGGTTGTTATCCTATCATGCGGTGTCAGGCCCGCCAACCAATTATTAGAAGGAGTTAAATAAAAAAGAGAAAAAAGTTCATTCAATTACGGCCGTCATCGCGGAGACGCGCGCAACTCAGCATGAAGATAATTACAGGCAGTATGCATAAGTGGCCATCCTTGATGCCGGATGGTCATGGAAAATAATGGGGTTTTTAATGCCTCGGTAAATTTTGCGCCAAATTTGTTCACTGACAAGAAAGTATGGTAAAATCTACTACATTTTTTTACACAGTGATACTATTTAGCGGAAATAACCAGAATTATAGCAGTTTTCACCAGAACTCTAGTGATACTTACCATAGTATGGTAAACGCTACCATAGAGTCTGGTGTTTATTACCATACTCGGAATACTGTGTCAGAGTATGATGAAATCCACCATATTTTTTTCAGTGTTTAAGAGTTTAAGAACTTACTTTGAAAATACTTAAAATTGTGGATGAATCTTTGGTATTTCACGTGAGAAAATTTGAAGGGAGGTGAATGCAAGTTCCTTAAACTTTCAGAACTGCATGAACTCTCATTGTAAAGAAGGGGTAAAATGTAATCATTTTTTTTTAAAAAAAAAAACATGCTCTAAACTTCAAAATTATTTTTGCCTTTAAATTCATGTTACGAGTCTGGTTATCGATCTTTTATAGGCTTTTCTATCATGAGTAATCTACGCCCGAATTTTTTCAAAAAATATCTTGAACTGAGCATTGTCACCATCGATTAGAAGGCGACGAGAGCGCAAAAAAATCTGAGTCAATACTCGAAAAAAGAATATGATTAGGAGTAGAGATGAAATTTGTGGTGATCTCTGATTTTGCAAGTATGTCCTCTAGAATCCAAAACCCAAAATCAATTCATGCCATAGATGCGGTTACTTGTAAATTTGGACCATAAGCATTGTCACTTGGATCACAGAATGTGCGCATGTAAATATGGGTCCCTTATTTGAATTTTGTGAAAAGACCCACGCTGAGAGATTTGAATGTAGTTTGAAATGTTTACTCACACGTTAATGAAAACTTCCGGGCGCATGCGAAAGTGGAACACGAGCACAAATCACAAAAGGAAGCGCCAATCGAGTTTAATTTACGTGCGGGTGTTTCTAGACGCTGGCGCCGTCTTGGAACATTTCATTAAATCTACGTAGCACGACGATTGCCGATTACCTTCAGCTTATTCTCTTACGGTTTGTTCTTACATTGGAATGTTTGCCAAACAGAGTTGCAACCTTTCCGTTTGTGCAGTCAGTCACAGTGTACGTTTTGCGTCTGTGTATGTGTAGATAATCATTAGTCAGCTATAGACGCCATGAGTGCCACGTCACAGAAAAGCGATATATATAGATTTTTTCGCATTGGTAGCATTGAAAGAGGTTATGCCAATGTTATTGTTTGGATCAGATTCGATACCATGGAGAATTCCTATGATGACGCGCCCTTAATAGCGTCGATACGGTCATACTAAGGAAGAACGCCGTATGAACATTTGAAGGTTGCCAAATTTTCCTTATATACCGTGTATTTTTGACGAAATTTATGCATATTTTTTCTTGAAATGTTCAGATATTTTAGATTAAATTTCGTACATAATTGTGTGAAAATCTTGAAGAAAAACATTCACGATTTTCCGGTAAATTTAGTTTTTATCGAGGGAAATTTGGCAACATATGAAGGTTCATACGGCGTTCTTTCTTAGCACGGCAGTATAGTTACGTAGAAACTTTTGATGACTGTGCTTTTGATTTTTATGAGATACTTATTGGTAAAATTTGTTTTTGCAGATTTTCAAAAATTAACCTAGTTCTGCTACACCAAGAGGAAATAAATCCGAGGAAACTTTTTTAGGGAGGGCAAATTGTAAAGTAATTACGATTAACGGATTAGGATAGAAGGGTCCAAAGCTACGTTAGGCATGCGTCGAGGGAATTAATTTTAGAAAATTATTGTGCAAGTTCCTAGGAAAGAATGTTTGAGCGAAACTCGTTGAAAGACTGTAAAGAAAACTGACGGATTGAGATGAGAATTTTGTAATTTAGAGAGAGATCCATTTTTACGTTACGGGTACGTAACGAAATGAGGAGACAGGCACAATTGAATAAAGCACGTTACGAGATTTTTTGCGAGCCTCCTTGACGGTGTAACAAGTCAGCTGTGAGAGGGAGGAAATCATGTTTCAGAGGTTGATTTTTTGGAACTAGAAAAAAAGTAGTGATTTGTACAAATGTCAAGTGTACAAGTGTCAAAATACAATAAGACTTCCCTCAAAACTGTAACATCCAGCCTTTGATACCTGCGCTAATGTTAACCCATGAATATCATATACCATCAAAAATGGATTTTGTTCAAATTTTCTTAAAACCTACGAGTGAAGGAAAGAAGGTTGCACTAATGAAATTGTGACGTTATCAATCTTTATTGTGTGATAGCTTAATTTTTCAGAAAGAAATGTGGCATCTTTATTTTTTCACAATTGACTACAAAGCCCGATCCTTAGACATTCACGACTGACCATTCCATGAATTTCAGAGATCAGAATGATTGTCTTGAGAAAAATCGCTACAGCTTTTCTGCCGTGCTGAGTAAATCTATCAACATTTCCCTCGTTATTTGTACTAGCCTGTTATTACTTAGACTGTTTTGTTATTAGACTTTATAAAATTAAAAACGGTTTTACCCATGCACCTCAAATTTTCAGGTTAAGTTTTTGATAATATTTGCAAAACAATTCTGTAAAAACATTGTCCCAAGCATTCAAGTTTTCCTGGCATGATACATTGTTTCCAAAATATGTAAAATGTCGTTTACGGCGTTCTTTCGTTGCACGGTAGTTTTGGCACTGCAGAAATCCCAAGATCATAAGTCACGTCGAGTTAAAAGGTGGCGCTACCTGGTGAGAAAATCCCGCACCAACAATCACTTAGAGTTGGGCGGACACAGCCATACAGCCACTCAGACGGAGCAAGATTAGCGTGGCTAACGAGACTCTTGATTGGCCGAGGTGCGAATGCCAGAGTGAGACACCCAAAACCCCCTGCGCTCCCCCTCGCCAGTCCCCGGGCCCTCTCAACCCCCTCCCATAGTCCACGATTAGAGTCCGCTTTGTTCCTGGCAGCCATTACACGCTCGCACTAATTACTCTTCAGCCGCTGCTGCCAGATGTAAGCTTATCAAATCGGAACTCCCTTTCCATGTCCGTCAAAATTTCCGGGGCTCGGAACTTTTACGTTCCAATTTCTCCCACTCCATGATCGTCAAATTTCTGGGATTCTTTTTAGATTTTTCAAAAGTTCCCAGAAAATTCCGTAAAATGCAAAAGATCCGGAACATTTCAAAAGTTCCGGGAAAAATCCAGGAAAATCTCAAAAGTTCCGGAATGCGGAGCTAGTCCCGGGAAATGTACCAAACCCGGGCACTGTATCAAATACGTAGTAAATTACCGTCACTTATTTTGAATTCGATATAATAGCGATGGGTAGTGGACCACCACGTTCATATTAAAAGACAAATCAGATGTAGCGATCGTTTCCTTCAGCGTTTTTCATCGACGGATTGGAATCAATTGGACGTATATTTCTGCCGAACGGAACTTTGCGCATTAAAACGTGAGCCCTGTTATACATGTATTCTTATGGGTCTCAGGGCTCATGTCTTAATGCACATTGTTCCGTTTGATAGAGATACGTCCAATTGTAGAGCATGTTTTATTTACCTGCCACAATCAAGTCTGCTGCTTGATATATACATATCGCATTGACGGAAATGTCTGGCCGCAACTATTCTAACTTGACGACTGTCCGTGTTGCAAACGGAAAAATTGAAGGCGCAAAGTTTTTTTTTACGTTCCTTTCTTCAGCTAAACGAAGTCTAAATAGCGTTGGTTCAAGTCTCAAAAGGAAAATTATTTCATTGCAAACTCTATGAAACTTATATTATCATATATATTATTAAGTAAGAAACTTGTATAATTAAGTTTCATATTTGCGCATTTTTTCTCCCTATTTTCCTTTAAACAATTCATTGGAAATTTGAGAAAAGTGATCTCTAGTATGCGGCTATGCGTGAAAACCAAAGGGATTTTTTAATGTATGTGTGANTTTGGGGGGGGGGGGAACTTCGGAGACTTACACAGGAAGCAGCGTGTTGCAGATCTTTAAAAACTTTGTCAATATTTTGGTAAATAACCGCAGAACATTCCGGTTTTTTGGCATGCAAGAGAGACGGTCTGGCAAAGCGTTATTTCCAGACTGCATAAAGGGTGTATGTATAGCAAGGGGGGGTGTTTGGGAATCGGCGGGGGGAGGCGTGGGCGTTCTAAAATCCAAGATTTCATTTTGAAGTAAAGTATACGGACAGTATTTAAGTACTCATGTTCGGTCTGAAGTCACTAATGCACTATCACCATATGGAGTTTATTATCTCTCGCGATGGACAGTCACTTACCCGACTCCCCAATCCATGTGTCCCGGTGCCGTTCGCCCGGTGTGGCAACATGATTCGCTGCCAATTAACTCCCCCGAGCCAGCGAACGGCGGCCAATAGCACGCCTAAGTCACCTTGAAACGGCCAATCACAAGAAGGCTACCCCTTCCCCGTTCTTTACCACGAGCGACTCATTCATATTTTAGCTCCCCTTCGTTTGTCTCCTCTGGTAGACTGCCATCACTGCACGGTGCGTGAACAGGTGGAAACGCAGTAAAGTCTTAGCGACGAATCCTCGTTTACGGGATTAAGAATTTAAACCACGATTGATCACATGATGTTATTGAATTATTATGAAATCATCTCGGCTGATGGCCGCATTTCGTGCCATCCTCTGATCTCTCGCGATTTGGACAGGGGCCATGGTCCGTCTGAGATGTCAAAGAAGAGAGGAAAACCCAATTTGGCAGCCTTTCAGAATTTTCAATACGAAGAACACCGCTGTCTGGCGTCCTATCAGACCAAATGCCAATTAAATTAGTTTTTCACTTTGAAGAGGTCTCTTTGCTTTTTTGGTCAGTATTTCAGCCCGTGAAAGTAGCTGATTTTTCATTGATGCATTGATGATTCTAAATCATCGTTTCTTTTGCGCCAGATGTTTACAAATTTTAGTTGGATTTTTTTTTTTTTTTTTTTTTTTTTTTTTNTTTTTTTTTTTTTTTTTTTTTTTTTTTTTTTTTTTTTTTTTTTTTTTTTTTTTTTTTTGCATGTTGAAGGCAATAACAGTTGGAAAAACTAAAAAAGAATGTAAAACAAATATTTTAAAGTAGATACGGGTTGCACCAGGTTATCACTGTACTGCCGTGCTAATGAAGAACGCCTCATGAACATTCGAGAGTTGCCAAATTTCCTTCAATAAAATTTTTATTTTTAAGGAAAGTTATGAATATTTTTGACTGAAATTTTTAGGAACTTTAGGTGAAATTGCAAACAACATTATCTGAAAAATGGAAAGAAAAATGTTTATAAGTTTACCAGGGAATTCGTGTTTTAGAAATGGAAATTTGGCGACGCCTGAAGGTTCATACGACGCTTTTCCTTAGCACGGCAGTGTATTATCCACATTTTCAGTTTCAATGAACCCCTGTGCGAGTTTTGGTCCGTGGGTGCACCTCTGTGTGTTCACTAAGTTTGGGGTCTTCCCCCAGCGTTTTTGTTTTAAAGACATTCCAGCCTGTCGTATTCACGATGTTTGTGATTCTCTTGCATGCCACAATATTTATTCACGAAAACAAGAGGAAAGTGCAGGGGTTCAAGCGTTCCTTTTGTCCCGGTGACAGGACCCAGGAAAGTTTTCTGAGAATCCGCGCACTTTTGTTCCTCACTTCCTTTTTTCGATTTTGTAATTCGAGTTCCTTCCTCTCTTACCTGGTGGCTGCCTTGTGCAGTAACCTCCTCTGTGCCCAAATAATTCAATCAGTTCATCGTTAGGTTGCAGCTGACGTAAAGATATGTGTAAGCTTTCCGGTTTCGGGTTGGTTTTTTCAATCGTTAAGGTGATTCGATGGACGCCATATTTTGTGTCAGAACGGCATGCGATATATCGCATCAATTGGTTCCATATTTTCAGCTACTCGTCATTTTTCTCCTATTTTGAGATCGCACTTCTGTTGTCAGGAGTCTAAAGCACTCACTTACCAATTTTAACAAAGAAATTCAACGTAATAAAGGCGTGGTTTTTTCAGAGAAAAAACATCGCATTCGATACTGATATCGAAACTGCACTCGAATGCGATATTTTCTCTCTGAAAAAACCACGCCTTTATTACGTTGAATTTCTTTGTTAAAATTGGTAAGTGAGTGCTTTAGACTCCTGACAACAGAATTGCGATCTCAAAATAGGAGAAAAATGACGAGTAGCTGAAAATATGGAACCAATTGCTGCGATATATCGCATGCCGTTCTGACACAAAATATGGCGTCCATCGAATCACCTTAAATTATAAAACTAGTCGTAGAGAATAAAAGACTAAAGCCGGAAGATTTTGACTCGTCCCGTTATCCAAAATTTGGCTTACTATCATCGTATTCACTCCATCTTGAATTATGTGTTGGAAACTTATATGCCCTAAATATTGCCCTTGCTTCAGCTAGGATACGGTTCATAGGAGGCTCATAACTCGAGTTTTTCTCTGCAAAGTGTGTGTCGGCTCCTTCCTCTCACGCTCGTCTATATTTTTTTCAAAAACTTGCAATGGACCACCAATGTGAGATCAAATCTTTCAAAATATATACTTCAGGAATTGTAAAATGCAAGATAACTTTAAACTCACATTGCTGCAGAACTTTTTACCGATACTTGCGCAAGGCTGAAATATTACCATGATTATTATATTACCACGCTTTATTTTGTATTTTAGCCTTGTTTCGATCCGCATTTTCCTGTGTTTTCGATTGTCGTTTCAGCTACGGGCTGCTTTTACATTCTCTTTGTTTTCCATTACCATGAACTTAAGTTTCCCTCTATTTTGATACAAAACTGGGTCGAATAATTACCACAGTGTCACTAATTTTCATTGTGCAAATATTATGCACTGAAATTGAAATATCATACTTTGATCAAATCGCGTCTGCTTCTTGAAAATTATGATTCTTTGAACGACGTGCATTTTTTTGAAATGCACGAATATTTATTTGCATTTCCCGTTCCTTCAGAAATACAAGTATTTTTTCTTCTTCTTTCTTTTTTTTTTTTTAAGCGGTCGGTGTTTGGCGCCCACCACATTCAAGGTAGGGAAGTTGAGGTCGGATTCAGTACCCCGGAAAACATGAAGAAGGAAGGCACGAATAGGGAACTCTGCGCTTTAACTGATAGTACCTAAGTTTGGTGGTTTCGATTCGAATCAAGTTGTATTTTCTTATGAGTATCGCGGATAGAAGAGAAGGAGTAGAATAATAGCGAGGAATAAAAAACATTATCTACTCTTGAAAAAAGTAACCACTAAAAGGTTCAATACCTAGAACTGCGCAGTGGAAAGTATACCACATGCACGGAAAATACCGCCATAACCGGGATAAGCACTGAAATTAGTCGAGTAGAGGAACAATGATGCCATGCCAGTTCTGATATTTGCCATTATCAATTGGACCATGTTAAGCAGAAAGGAACCAATCCACAGCAGCTATTGCCAAAAAGTGGACGGCTTAATTTTTTACATGATACGGTTGTGCGAATTTTTTATGCAAATATGTCAGTGAATTGTCAGCATAGTAAGAAGCAAATTCTTGAAATTTTCAAAAGCATCTGCACAAACGTTCTCCTGTAAAAAAATTGAGTTGCCGTAAATTTGGCAATGGCTGATGTGGTTTGGCTCCTTTCTACTAAACGAAGTCCAATTGTGATGTTGGCCCAAAAATTTGAACCCTTGCCGCTGGGTATTCCGACTTTTTGCAGATTCCACATTCCATGGTTCTTTTTAACCCTTGTACAGTGGATCAAGTCAATGAGAGAGGTCAGACAAAATTTGGAAACTTTAAAAGCTTATAAGTTATAACTCCGTTCATAAAACAATTTTGCGGTTTTAAAACTTGCTCCATTGGTTTCCTCGTGATATTTTCTTTTGATATCACTTCTAAAATTTAAAACAAGACGAATTGAACTTTAAAATTTGCAGTTTTAGTTGAAAATTTCAAGTCCGATCTCTCTGACTGACTCGATCTACTGTGCCTCGTGGGAATATCACTGGAAAAAAAGCACATTGGATCTAGAGTCCAGGCTCTTAAAAACATTGACAAGAGAAAATATTCTTGATTCAATCAGATTTAAGCTTAAATCTGCTTGAATCAAGAGTCCTTTTTCTTGGCAATGTTTTTAAGAGCCTGGACTCTAGATCAAATATATTTTTTTTCCAGTATATCCTTTTTTGGGCTGGAGCTAATGGAGCCTCAAAGCTGGCAACTAAGGAGTCCCTCCCTATCGGTTTCGAGCCTCGGTCGGGGCAAGTCGACAATTAACTACTAATACAATCCGGGCTGTCAGAGTCCTAAGCAAACAGCCATGTTGATCTACCTGGTGCGGGTGGCCGCGGGCGCACAGCTGGCCGGCATGAAAAGTTAATCAACGTGTCGCGCAACTGATTGGCCCTCGCCGCCGCGCCACAGCGGGAAAACCTAAAAATGGGCGCTTTCCTCCCGAAGGCGGGGCCCGCCTGCTCCACGCGTTTTTTCGGCGCCCACAATAGCCGAATTAGTCGCGACCGTGCTGCCATATTCGTACTTTTCTGAAGAAAAGCAACCTTGCCACATTACAAAACTTAGTTCAATAACTTCACTGGAAAAACCCCACATTGGATCTAGAGTCCAGACTCTTGAAAACATTGACAAGAAAAAATACTCTTTATTTAAGCAGATTTAAGCTTGAATCAAGAGGAAATCCGCTCAAATTAAGGGGCTGGGTTCCTGATTTAAGCTTAAAGAGCGACGCCAAAAACGACCGTTTTTTGGCACAATTTGGGCCAGAAGGGATTTTTCTGAAACCGGGCCCAAACGATACCTTACGATACCCTAAAACTCTGGTTATAATTTTAGCTTGAGTATACGCACGGTTTTTGAGAAATGAGGGGGCAAAGTTGCCAAATCGCCATCATTCTGGACAGCATTTCTACAGCAAAAAGACGAGAAAAATGGACGAAAACTTACACCTTTGATGGGTTTCGGCTGTAAATGTTCTCATTGGGCCCCCAAGCATTAAACTGTGTTCAGTTTCAAAAATTTTGGCCGCACAGTGGTCCATAATGGGGAGAAATCGTCGACAAATCAGGATTCTTGGTCAAATTTTTAGAAATGGAGGTAAAATTGTCGGTCTGCTGCTGTTTTCATGGCTAACAATGTTCTTATCGGTCATCAATGCATGAAATTGTGTTCAGCTTCACAAATTCACATCGCACAGTGGTCAAAAATGGGGGATTTAGTGGACAAATTAAGATCCTCTGTCAAACTTTTTAATAATGAAGTGAAACTGTTGGTTCCAGTAGACTTTAGATCCCGGAAAAATCATGTTTTTAATTTTTTAAATTATTACTACATTTCAGACCGTATTGTTTATAGGACATTTTTATAGAATAGACTTTGTAGCATTATCTCAATAAAATATGCAAACTTTCAGAAAGAGGTCTGTGCAAAAACGGCAAAATCCGCCCACCCTCAGATTTCAACCAAACTTCGGATTTTGATAGGCCTATATGCCAATAGTAATCCCTGAAAATTTCAGCCCCCAAANACTGTGCGATGTGAATTTGTGAAGCTGAACACAATTTCATGCATTGATGACCGATAAGAACATTGTTAGCCATGAAAACAGCAGCAGACCGACAATTTTACCTCCATTTCTAAAAATTTGACCAAGAATCCTGATTTGTCGACGATTTCTCCCCATTATGGACCACTGTGCGACCAAAATTTTTGAAACTGAACACAGTTTAATGCTTGGGGGCCCAATGAGAACATTTACAGCCGAAACCCATCAAAGGTGTAAGTTTTCGTCCATTTTTCTCGTCTTTTTGCTGTAGAAATGCTGTCCAGAATGATGGCGATTTGGCAACTTTGCCCCCTCATTTCTCAAAAACCGTGCGTATACTCAAGCTAAAATTTTAACCAGAGTTTTAGGGTATCGTAAGGTATCGTTTGGGCCCGGTTTCAGAAAAATCCCTTCTGGCCCAAATTGTGCCATTCTTGGCGTCGCTCTTTGATTGAATCAAGAGTATTTTTTCTTGTCAATGTTTTTAAGAGTCTGGACTCACATCCAATGTGGTTTTTTTTCCAGTTTCAATGGGTCATTCAGAAAATTCTTCAAGAAATTCAGTTGAATTTGTTTAACAGGTAACGTTTACTGATTCTTAGTTAATAATTATATTATTTTCCAATGCATAATAAGTGTCTTTACTTATTCCTTTCAAATACAGTCTTTTCGATGACTTTTTCCGGCCGCCTTGCGTAGATTTGGATTATCCGCGATTTTCGATTATCCGCGATTTTCGATTATCCGCGGTATCTCCGGTCCCTATTATCAAGGATAATCGAGACTCTACCGTATATCGTTTTCCTGTGACGTCTTACTAATAGCGTCCACGAAACCATCAGATTTAATTACGCTTAAGAGCAAATACACAGCCATGGATATCCAATAGATTAAAATTCTATCGGACGAGAGGTCGGCAACAATGGCGCCGTGTGACGATCATCCATTCTACGCCGAAAGAGACTCCTCCACCCTGCAGCCGGTGGCAGAGACCTCGGTAGTTCGCCACCCCCGCACGCGGGCACGGAATGCTTTTAAATTAATCACGGCTATTCGGACGTCACCTGAACGCATTCGTGCTAAAAGGAACTATGTGCATAGGGATTGCATGTAACATAGGTGCTTTCAGCGTGAATACGTCCACCTGATGGCGGAGCGCGAGGCACTTTCGGGCTGAATTAACCGCGGTAAATATTTTATTTGCCCAACTGAGCCTGCTTTTTGTGGCTTTGTCAGCACCATCGATACGCCGCGCCAGGCGATTGCCTCAGTTACCTTGATCCTATCGCTCGCGCCCGTTCGCGTCTATTATTCCCGCGTCAAAGCTCCCGGGCCTCGCCCGACCCCGACCGCTGACAGGCCTGAGGATAGTCGGCAAACGCAGAGCTGAGCGTATTGCAGCAATGCCTATCGAAGCCTATATCTTGAGCTAAGACAAGAGGCTATTGCACGAGTATCCTAACAAAATGCAACAGAAAAATGTATTTGATGACGTTATTCATCGCGGTAGTGACACCTGTGATTTCTTACACCTTGCTTTCATTTGTCAGAGAGACACTCATTTTACTGGTTGCTTATCATTAAACTTGGATGAAAGCAAGGTGGAAGAATTAAGGGTGTCGCTCCCGCGGTGGATGACGTCACACACCAAATGTTTCAATTTTTCATACCTCGGTTAATTAATGTTAATGGGGATGTATTTCACGGTATGAATTCTCTGTATAGAGTAGACGAACTAAGACTTTTCCAGGCATTCTTGATGAGACTGGAGTAGAGGTCGCGTTTTAGTATGTATTTACCAGGGATTCTCCTTCTAGCGTCAGGTGAAAACATCTTTAAAAATTAACATGGCTTCACCATTCTTTACGCATTCGTGTTTGACGTGATAAGTCGTGTTAGGTAAAATGTTACATAAAAAAAGCTGCTGTTTTGATGCTCATATATTTCAAAAACCAACATTTGAACGTGGGCTAATAAGTGTTCTTGTTAGCTTCAGAAAATGTCTGATTCCCAAAATTGGAAATTTCCACCATTATCAGGCTACTGGCAAAGAGCCTCGTCTTGTAATTGGATGATAGGAGATCTGAACTTCCGAAATTTTAAAATCGATTTACAGAAACTACTGCATAAAAAAAATTAAAAACAGCAACTTTTCCGCCAAAATCTTACCTCTTCAGCATAAAAAGTGACCTAATATGAGATAACTGAGGCAGAAAACCTTTAGAGCCTTACGCTGTTGATAAAATCATGTCCCAATTTTAGGAGAGTTAGTCCTTCTACTAGTTGATTCTCCCACTATCTCAACAACAGAGTTTGAATAGATTTACCTTCGCTAACCTACAGGATTAAAACATTGTAGCTCCGATTCCAGGTGACGCATCTCCCTCTGATACTGCGTGGAATGAGAAGGTACTTCCGGTATAATGGCAGTCCGCAATTGTCGCAGACATCTGTACGCCGGGTAGGATAATAAGCTCATAATGGGCCTATCAGAGCCGGGCCCTGCCCGTCGCGCGGCGTGGCGTGGGTGGAGGGGGAGCGGAGGAGTGCGCATGGCGGACGGTGGCGTCGCGACGCTTCGATCGACGCGCTGCGCGTCGCGGCGTCACGCGCATGACATCGCGGACCGCGGAATTGCGGCCTGGCTAATCACCCGACGACTGGCGCTCCATTGGAAATCATTAGCCAAGGCTCATCTGTCTACCTACTTTGGGAGTTTTGGGGGACAATCAAGACACCAAGATGCTAAAGCCGGTATGGCGTAATCCAGAGGTGAGTTTATTTAATAAAACGCACACAAATGATCTTTTTTTCAAAATTTTCAATCGTTTTGACATTTTTAGAGGTTTGAGATGCTAAAGCCGATATGACGTAATACGGAGGTAAGTTTATTTTATCAGACGCACACAAATTATCTTTTTTTCGCAATTCTCAACCATTTCGACCTTTTTAGAGGTTTGACATTCTCGAGCCGATATGACGTAATCTAGAGGTGAGTTTACTTTATCAAACGCACACAAATGATCTTTTTTTCGCAATTCTCAATCATTTCGACCTTTTTTCATTAGATATCACGAAATTGAGGTTCGCCTTCGATTTTGCTGGATAAGCAACAAACATAACAGGATGCGCTAATAATTGTATGTTTCAAAACACGCATACCTATGTGACGTTCCTTCCTCTTCGAAAAAACATGAGGTAAAAGTGCATAGAAATAATTGTAGATATCGTCAACTTAAGGTTCGCCTTTCAATTTCACCGTATATCAGCAAGCAACATACCGGGGAACATAAAAGTTATCTCCTCGAAAAATCCACATTTGCCGGTTAAAATAATTCACAAATCCGGCACTGCCTTCACAACGCGACTCTTACTTCCATGCTCACTCTAAGAGTTAAAAAAATACATGACAGCCCACGAACTTTAGGGTGAGGAACGCCCACCAGGTAAGGTCAGGCTAGGTTAGGTTCGATTCGGTTAGGATACTTTCAGTAGGTCAGAAAAGCTGAGGTTGGGATTAAGTGAGGTCATGTGAAGTTGGGTTAGGCTATGCACATACACACATCGAACCTCACAGTAGCTTTGTAATTTAACAAAGTTCATTTCTTTTCGTCGTTATCAATCGCTATGAGATTAATAAAATGTATGTCACTGCTAGCGACCAAATTACCACAATCTGTGCTGACTTATAAAGAGGCCAGGCAACGATGTCTGTCTTTTGAATATCCAGCACCCATCTCCAACTTCGACGCAATTACGACATGGATTATCCAGAGATTGTGAATTAGTGACTAATAATTAACTCTTTGAGAGGGGATTGCATTAATTTACGGCCGAACTATTAATTATCTCCATCAAGGATTCGACCAATCATTGCCGAGTTGAAACAATATATCCGGCATCTACATATCCAGGGAGCGTATTTGGAGAGATGACTTATTTACGGAACTTTGACAACAGGTCCTTCACTATACATGTCGAATGTTTGCACAGATGAACCGTGTTTTTTTTGCGGTCGTCGGAGGTACATGCCGTTGGCTCGCGAGTTTATTCGACCATTATCTTCTCACCAGTTTTTATAACGAGATTAATTACCGGGATAATCCAACAAATTACGAACGCCTCCTTCTAGCGATTTTTTTTTTAAAAAAAAACTAACGCAATAAAGAAAAAAATTCCTACGAGAAAGGAAATTACGAGCGAAGCAGTAACGCATTACAAGACAAAACTGAAAAAAAAACACAACATTATTTAATATACAAATATTCACACGAAAAAATATGAGGTGGCACTTACTTGTATCCTATCTTCGGGTAAATCCGTTTTAAGTGATAGCATTTCTCTAGCATATACATCTGGATAGTGAGCATCTTTGAAAGCCTTTTCTAATTCTTCTAATTGGTAAGTTGTGAATATCGTCCTGCGAACAAACGGAATCAAAGAAGATATTTTTTAAACTCATTTTTGGAAACTTTCTTGTGATTATGTAGCAAAAAATAACATCGGAAACAATTCATACCTCGATTGTACTGTTCCAAATTTTCCAATCGCACTGTGCTAGTGCATTTTCCCTGGTTATTCGTACACCATTAGCCTGTTTAAAGACCCGATATTTCTACTTTCTGGAGAGTATGAATATGATCAATTACTTCATCGCTGCGGGTAATTTTTTTGTCGAGATAAAAAGTGAGAGCCTTTCAGACCGATCTTGGACTTTTCGCTCATTTAACATGAGGTGGACGGTTGGATTTTTTACGAATGTAGCAAGTGTTTGCTAACACATTTTTTGCCTATTTATTCGAGCTATTCGTTTTCTAAGACACACTCGCCTCGTTCACAGTTCCATATAATCTGTTAAAAGGCACTTCGTTTCTCAGGAAGGGGGGTAAGGGGGCCTTTCAAGCTGATGACGAAGCTTGCCATGATTTGGATCCACTCAAAATTGTAGAGAGTACACGTTGCCAAGTTTTTTTAAGGTTAAGATATTTTCACCTCTCTGATACGCGTCGGGAGATGGAAGGATGAGTTACACAAACAGAAAATTCAACTTCTAAGGTTACTATTGATTCATAATTTCGATAGCCGCACAGCGAAAAATGATAGAAAGATGTGCCCCATAAGGAGTTGGAACAGATAAGAAGACTTAGAGAACCACCGGCTCCCTAAAATGTTTTTAACATTATTATATACTTACTTACTACAATATATACTTTTTTCAGACTTATTTGTTTTCAAAATGGTATTATTAGATAGGAAAAATAATAATTATACAGTTTTTATTATTTTGTTATTTTGATTATTATCATGCTGTTTTATGGGGCGTTAAGTCAGGAGGAGAACTCGGCCCTAGTTTTGCGATGGATTACGCTTATTTGAAAACGCAAAAAATTCAGGGAAATTTGAGGCCACCTTTTCGACCCGAATAATCAAAATGAACATTTAAGAGGAAGAGGCTATTTCCCAACACTATACGCTGGTTAAGAATAGTCCTGCAAGTTGCGGGCAGTCGTCATTTCCCTGGAAAAGGAACATAACTACATTCCAAGGTTGCAAAATCAACGCAAACAATTCAATTTTTTACAGGAGTATACCTATGCAGTTCTCGTTCAAAATTGTTCTGATTTTCGCATGAGATCCGAGGAAAAATCAGTGAAATTTCCGGTTAGAAAAGCTAAAGAATCTCCTGGTAAAATTCCAAGTTTCGGGGGTAAGTATGGCAACCGTGAAATGAAGTTACGCTCTTTCGTGAGGGAAATGACGGAGTTTGCAACGAGAGAAGAAAGGGGGTAGAGAAAAAGAGCGTTTCATTATTGAACGACTCCTGTTCGAGCGGTGAGGCTGTTGGAAATAAATCCTAACTTTGCACCCAGCTCGGCAGCTCCGAGAGGACTTTTGCAAGTCTCTGAAAGCACCGAAATTCTCGATAAATTCCACAATCCGGGAGCAGAGGCAGGTACGCTGAGGACAAGAGGAAAAGGGGGGGGGGGGGGTCTGGTTAAGTGACTGGGAAACACGGGCGCAGCAGACTCGCGGAGCTTTTCAGGCCCTTGAAGCCTTTTCACGCCTGTTAATACCGAATCCTAATTCCATTTAGGTGTTCGCGACTCGCTCTCCTCCGAGAGCGAGTCCTAAAAATTTGGCACCCGCTGCCAAGCCTGTGTACGAACGCTGATAGGGAAGTGGGTCATTCACTTTTGTCACAAAATCGGGTGCACTGTTTACGCATGGTTATCACTAATAATATTTTTAGTGTTAGAGATTTCACCACTAGTTAGTCCTTTTAGAGAAAATAATGGAGGATCTTCAATTTCCACACTGGATTAAAAGGGCAACGAGAAACCAATAATCAGAGTCAATGGAAGTCACGAAGAAACGAAGAAATTTTAAATTTTTTTTTTTTGAAAATGATTTTTGCGTGCATTTTTTTTGAAACGTGTTTCGGAGCATTAGGCGCTCCTTTATCAGCCGCTAGCTTGAAGTTCATAAAACAGCAAGTTTAAACTGTCTCGTAGAGGGGAAAACGCAGTACCAAAATCAACTATAGAGTTGGCTCGATTACATGGCGTCTTAAGAACTGATACCAAATTTTTCTCGTTTTCCTCGCTTTATTACGGTCACATCTCGTAGTACAATTTGTCGAAATAACGGAGGCAACTTCATTTTTTCAATTCGGGGCCAGTCGTCTCTTGCTGTCGTGTTTCTCAAAATAACTTTTTTCCAGCTACAACGTTCCATTTCGAGTTTCCTTTCGAAAAATTCTACACGAGAAACAACTATACATACAATTCAATTATTGTTATAAGTTTGCATAACTTTGCTCCTTTAAACGTGTGGTGTAAGATTTTGTGCTCTATTGTATTATACTTTAAATATTACTTTATTCAAAAACATTTTATATTTTTTTTTATTATCGTGTTATAAATACGCTAGTATTCATAGATGATTGTTTAAGGACACACATTTCAACCCTATTGCCTGCTGATTCTTCTCTGCTCATTGGCGGATCTAGCAAATTTGCAACCTTGTTTTTCTACATTTACACCTGTGGAAATGTATCGATTTTTAGAGAGGCCAGGGGCTCCGTCAATAATCGATTATTTAATATAGGTTTAAATGGAGGAAATTCAGTGTTGCAAAATCGCTGGATCCACTTCTGCCTCTGCTGGAGAAAAGTGACTAGAAGCACTGGAACAATGTTTTCAGTATATAGGCATAGAGTCGTTACAGTATCAAGAATACAAAACACTGCTGGTAAAGTTCCTTATTGTTCTCCCTCCAGCAGTTGTCCCCTGGGTCCTAGGCCCCCTCATCGGAACATCAGCCGGGTACTGAACCCTTTCATTTATTCAGCCATGCACCCTACTATTGCCCCGCCACCTTCTCCGAAGCAAATGTATCCCATAGTTGTCAAGTTACATTATGAAACAGGCTAGTTCACACTTAAGGCCATAGATTTGGCTCTCTCTAATTGTTTCGATATGTATGCATTCAATGAAGTAGCACAAAGTGCGGAATCATATTGTTCCCGGTTTGATCAGAAGACCAGACGTTTTTTTTAAATATTCACTGTCACATCAGAAAATAATTCATAAAGTACCAGAAATAGGACGATAACGAAACAAACGGTTCGCGGAACGAAACCTGAAGAGAATACATAATTCTGGAACATTCTGAGGCAGTCAAACCCTTTTATAGACGGAAAACTACGTACTAACTTAAATTTTTTACAATTTCAAAAAAAAGAAGAAAAAAACCCTCCTCAATTATTATTATAGCGGATGTATGTATACCCTGTTGAAAATCCCGAGGTGTTCAGAGTATATCTCACACCTGAGTTTATATAGTGTCCAAAAAACCCAAGTAAAATGAATGTGAGTCGAAACTTAAGCTTCTTATGGAGTAACTGACGCCTTTACGGAGCGAAATCTACTCTTTTTGCGGCGTGTCACGCGCTTAAGGAGTGAATTTCACCCAGCATTAATTTCACTTGGGCTCTTTTTGTCACTAGACTCCGGAGTACTCCTGATTTTACTCCAAGATTTTAACCGTGTAGATTTTTTCTATTATTAGCTTCTTGGCCGATAGGGCTGTGACGGCCAAACTTACTTTTCATTGGTATTTTTTACATCGGTTACTAGCAAGATTATTTTTCAATAATAAATAACAGATGTCAGTTAACCCTATTCTATTTACGGCCTTATCTTGCGTTTTTTTCAGTTTTAATTGTACTTTGATTAGTGCATCGATCCAGCTGGTATAATATTTACCGCCAGTGCTGCGGCAAATGTTAGTTTTTTATGTATAGAACTTCGAGAACATTAGAACATTCTCGAACATTTAGGAAACCGAAATTGGGGAGTCAATTAGTATCTCAGATCTGGGGATGTGTTTATTTTGAGCCAAACCCCCGAAAAAAAGGATTTGCTTGTAGTTAGGGGAAATAACACACAGCGAGGGTGTAAACATGGGAAATTTAAGTACACTAGGCAACGCCGATAGGAAATAAATCACGCAAGAATCAAACTAATGGAGTTTCGTCGAGTGCGTTATTCAAGTCACGTATTTGCTTAAACGATATGCTTCCAATTTCCATCTCTTGTTCGATATTTTTCCCTGATTTCTTCATGTTGTTCAATTATGTATTGTGCAGGTAAAACGCAAGAACCTAGTAACTTTTGTGTGTAATGTAACATGCGATATGATTACTTTCATGTAATTAAACATGTATTTAAACCATGATTTTTCATCGGCTATAAATGTTAATATCTACACCGCGAGTCTTAAGTCGACCGTCACTGTTGTATTAACAAAAGTACTTTAGTATCCGTTTTTCGTACCAACTTGGTGGGACATTGAATTGAATTAATTTCTCTTAGACGGCCGTAAGTCCCAAAACTTATGAACCCTAGTGTCCCACGTAATCAACGAAAGCCAGGGCTCATGATTTTTTGGATTTACGCCCGTCTAACAGGAACCGATTCAATTGCTTCTCTGGGCGACGAGGAAGACATGCGAATCAATGCGCATTAGTCGTCCAGTCTAAAAGGCTCCCCGAGAATCTTGGCTGGTTGACTGAGGATTCTAGTCTGGCAAATGAACCCGGAAAATCTTACCGGCCAGAATATTTGTACCGCGTGTTTCGTAACGCGTTTACGATTTCATATTTTAGGAGAAACGTGGTTTACACAGAGCGCTGAAGGTATGCCTCCTCTAGTTTCATCCAAAATTAGGAGAAGTCCAAATGGATTATGAAAAACATATGAATAATTTGCTCATAGGCAGTTAAGCAATAAGTATGAACAAAACTATGATTGTAGTCCCGCCATAGGTAATACTAGGGGGCTACGCCCCCTGGCCGCTACGCGGCCCAACCCCTTGAAGGCGCTCCGCGCCGTCAATGGGCCGCTTCGCGGCCCTATTTTTACCCTCCTATTGGTGTTAGTTTTATTTTTCCCCTAAAAAATTACGATATGAGATATACTTTACTTTTAGAATATAATACTTTTTGGTTTTGATGAATAAAGAAACACATTTTTTTTTTTGAAGTCTAAAGGACGCGTTATGGAATGACTGCTTGATGAAATATTGCAGTAAAACAACGATCATTGATAATCATTGATAATAATTAAGAATTTCGGGATGTGGGAATCGAACCCACACCATGATCTAAGTGGACGCTTCCGACGTCTTTGACGACTCGGCCACCGCTCGAAGTAACGGAGTAGGAGCAAATCTTGTGTAGATAAGTGTAGAGCTGATGCGCAGGCTACACAGCTACTGCGCAACCTCCTTGACCACTGCGCATCCTCCCGCGCATAGCGGTAGCAGTCTCGGAGCATTCTGAAAATTCACTCACTTTTATAACGTGATTGTAAAAAAACCTGGGTCCTATTTCCAAAATCTGAATAGAGCGGGCTCATCTAGAGCCAATTACCCGTCGATTACCGCAAACAACTTGGAAATCGGCCCGGTAGAACGCTCAAACGAACTATGACAAACAGTATAAATTTACATTGTTTAAATGGGAGAATTCGCAACTTTACCACTTAATGTAAAAAAACCTAGGCCATATTTTGAAAATCTGAAAAGAGTTGGCTTATCTAGAGACAATTGCCCGTCGATAGCCGCAAAAATCATAAAAATCGACTTGGTAGAACGCTGGAACTAAGCGTTACCAGTTTCGCAAAATTAAGAGGTCTCGGAGCTTATAGTATAGAAGGTCCGTCACTTTTCTGATGCAATAATTTCTGCAATAAAGTGCCACGGCGAAAAAAAAAAAAAAAACTTCGTGCATAGGATCCGAAGTTCAGGTCATATGAATCTTCGAATTATTCGTATCGTGTATCCGAAAACTTAGGTTCCAGCTGAAGAAGTTCGAGTCACACATCTGAAATACTTCCATCGTAATATACGGGTGACATCTTAGGATTTCCAACCGAAGTACCTGAGTACTTCAAATGTGGGACCTGAACTTCGGCAGCTGGACCTCAAGTTTTCGGATGCGATTCGAAAACCTCAAAGATCCATATGACCTGAGCCTCGGGACCGAAGTACAAAGTTTTTTTCCCCCGTATAAGCCTTTAGTTCGATACAAGAACTTGCGGAGTGGAAAAATCTCATGATTCATCAGCATCGAATTTTACGTGAGGCTTGTTTCCCAGTTCTAAATTTGTTCGCTTGAGTTTTCTTCTTTTTTTTGGCGGGGGGGGGGGGGGGGGCAAGAAAAAAACCAGTGGGAGCTTTGTGCTCTCTCAGAGTAATGACTAGTCATACCTCCTTTTTTCTTTGACCGATGAATACACTGGGTACCAGAGCTAACGCATGGGCCCCTTCAAAAAACTTCACCCTTCAGTTTAGAGAACGTAATAAGCAAAAACTCTGGCAAAAAAAAACAACACAATTGCCAGTGCAGTTCCGGCCCTTACAATGGCCGCGCGTGCAACTTTCAAGAGAGGCACGCTCAAAGCAATAGTGGCAATTCGGTTGGCGTTCCGTGCTTTTAAGTGCTTAGTTTTTACCATCCAGTAATGTGACGCACAACGGACCAGCGTGCCGTCTAAAATTGGAAGTAAGTCGATGAACTACACGAGAGAGAAAAGGAGGTGTCTGTAATGCAGCCATGAAGGAAAGAGGTCAATGACGTATGTGAGTGCAGACAATATTGTCATTAATTTTCTTGAAATAGTGAGGTTTATGAAATTAAGTGAAATGAAAGAGGAAAAGTTCAAGATTGTATATATTTTTACCAAAAAAAGCCGGACTTTACGTTCCTTGTTCCTTGGTATGAATGTCGAATTTTGCCGGAATATTGTCATTTGATATCAATAACTTAATTTTGAATTTTTATCGACAGCTCACTTTTCCTAAGGGCAGACACTAGAGTACCTATGTTGAGAGAGTGCGGACATGTCGAAATATTGAGGTCGTAAGGCCCGATAAGACAGACAACCTCTTAACACAAAAAATGTCACTGCCAATCTTTAGATTCTAATATCAAACCAAGATGGCTAAAAATGTTCATAAATAAGCGCTATTCCGGAAAAATGGGTGAATTTATGCCAAAACTAAGTCAAATACGTAATTTACAGATAACAGATTGTAATAATTGTAATAATGAGTCACTCTGGATGATTCGAATTCATAGTGTGGCTGCCTTTTTGGGCCCTAAAAACTCTATGACCTAACATCAAAATTACTCAAATGGATTAGGATTTTATGCTAAAATGAACTGTAAGCATAAGTTTTGTGTGCAACAAAGTTAGTTAGTTATTTAGATAGTTAGTTTATGACGAATATTTCCTTTTAGCATAAATGCGTCCATATGTATACGTCCATTTACGTCTAATAAAATAACAAACTACTATACTTCCGTACGTCCAAACTCCCCCTATGTATAGGCACTCTTACGGACACTGGTGAGGGACGAAGGTTTTTTCATTTTCGTTGATTCTGTATTATTTTTGTTTTGTTTGGAACTTGCGATTCGGAGTAAATAGCAATAGCGTTTGAGTTGGCAACGGGTGGTTTGCACGAGGATTCCGTGCCTTTTCAAAGGCGGAGCGACAAGCGCCGAAGCTGCAGATAATTGAAATACGATTTTCATCCCTTAATTAAATTAGACGGAAAAGGTTCCTCGCCGGGCGTCGCCGTCGCTGCGTCTTTGTTGGCACTCGCACTCGATTATGTGACAAAACCAGGAGCTTTTTCTCATTCCTCGCTCAGGCAAAGGATTTTTAGATCCGGTCTCGGACAAGGTGTCACTCTTGATTGGTCGATTAGTTCCTCAGGGACATGCTCCAACTCCTCGTTGCCATCCTCATATTTCCATGCAGTTTTATACATATTGTTTTTGGGATGAGTTATGCAATTTGCATTACTGTGTACTTATGAGAGAGGGAAAGACACAAATAGCCCGAATGCAGACAACAATAAAAACACACTAAAATACAAAAAAACAAATGGGTATACAGGGCTAGAGGAGACATAAAACAACCAGGACGTTTCGGGCCAAGTACATGCCCATTCTCAACTGGAACAGAATCTAAAAAATGTAAAAATTGAAACGAGAAAATGAGAACGCTCGCATTTTCTGTGTCACATGCGTCAAAAACTTCCACTTTTAACATCACGTCTAACATAATATCCTCGTTTCTTGCCTAATGAAACTGACTAAAATCGAGGGCATACAACTATTCGAGCATGACTGTAACCGTTTTGCCTAACCGAAGAATTGAAGGCAAAACGCTGGGAATAACTGTAACAAGTTCTTAGGGATTATCGGACCTTCCAAATACAAAATAAGCATAATCGTGGAATTGAAAAAGAATACATCTTGTCTGCAAAAGTGTTTTTCTCCCTCGTGACTACCAAAACTAAAAATCGTTTAAAATTTCAAGGGAGTTTTTATTTATAATCGAGCAAGGATATGAAGTGAGAGAAAACACTGGAAAACAAAAAACCAAAGAAACCAACTGATTTTTGCCCCAGCTGACTCTACTTCATGCATTTTCCCGTCAGTCACTGCAACAAGTTAATCCAGTGTCCAAACTTTCACTATTTCTCTAACGTTATTTGGTGCACCAATGTATTTGGTTTATAAAAAACATTTTGTTGGCGCTAAGGTAGCTACAGGGTCACCTGGATCTCAATCAGCCAATCTGTCGGCCGTCCGTGCGGAACACCATTTTTTTTCAATAAATAGCACAGCTCAACTCGGTTGTCAGCTTGGGTTTCGAGTACAGATTTGAAATTTCAGAATTCAGAAAGTTAGTATCAATGGAACTATCAGGCAACTTTCTTCGGCAAAGCCTCTGGGCGTGAAGAGTAAAGAAAGCGACAATGGAACTTAATTAAGTTAAAACGGCTCTATTAGGGGACGATTTTAATGATCAGCCTGGAACTTGTCTGCGATTCCCGTAATATCCGCGTCGGCCGACTTCTAATTAAGTTTTAATTAGAACTTCTAGCTAATTGAGAAAGCAGTTCTCTGCGCCTTTTCTTTCTCTTACGTCTCTCAGACATGTCTTTTTCAGCCGCTGAAATGTAACTTTCCGAGACTCCTCTTTGAAACGGGTTGCCTCTAGGAATCACGCATTCAGCGAAATAATTAAGATAGAATCACCAAACCTATGTTCACATTGCAATCTGAGATTTTGCATCAGAAGGACCAACATTTTTATGAAACTGACTAGAATCATTAAGACACGATGTATCAAAAGATGTTGGGATTTACGATGCAATTGACAGTTGACGGTTTTGACGATGAATAATTATTAAATCCACACGAGGAGTCTTTCTCAGACGAAAAAGATTCCAGCATATACATAAACTCTACGCATAAAAATTAAATTTAATGTTTTTTGTTACTTCTAAAATGTATGTATCTTCCGCTCCCTCGCATGTAAAAATTTAAATGTTAAAAATATATCTATCTGGTGCCTTGTAGCCAATAATTGCTTTGGAACCATTAAATTTTATACACTCCTGCTAAATATATGAACATTTAGTGTTTAAAAAAAACGCCTACACGTTAAATAGTAAATTACTAGGGGACTACGCCCCCTGGCCGCTACGCGGCCCAACCCCCTGAAGGCGCTCCGCGCCATCAATGGGCCGCTTCGCGGCCCTATTTTTACCCTCCTATCAGTGTTAGGTTTATTTTCCCCCTAAAAAATTACGATATGATGTATACTTTACTTGTAGAATGAAATAATTTTTGGTTTTGATGAATAAAGAAAAAAATAATTTTTTGAAGTCAAAAGAAAGCGTTTTAGAATGACTGCTTGATGAAATATTGCAGTAAAACAACGAACAATGATAATCAGGTAATAATTCAGTATATCAAAAGTCGGGAATCGAACCCACATCGTAGTCTAAGTGGACGCATACGACGTCTCGGCCACCGCTCGTCTTGAGGAAGGAGGTGCGAATCTTGTGTAGATAAGTATAGAGCTGATGCGCAGGCTACACATCCACTGCGCAACCTCTTCGACCACTGCGCATCCTCCCGCGCATAGCGGTAGCAGTCCCGGAGCATTCTGTAAATTCACTCACTTTTATAACGTGATTTTAAAAAAACCTGGGTTCTATTTCCAAAATCTAATTAGAGCGGGCTCATCTAGGGCCAATTACCTGTCGATCTACGCAAAAATCATGGAAATCGGCCCGGTAGAACGCTCAAACGAACTATGACAAAAAGTATAAATTTACATTGTTTAAATGGGAGAATTCGCAACTTTACCACGTAATATAAAAAAACCTGGGCCATATTTTGAAAATCTGAAAAAAGTTGGCTTATCTAGAGACAATTGCCCGTCGATAGCCGCAAAAATCATGAAAATCGGCCCGGTAGAACGCTGGAACTAAGCGTCACCAGTTTCGCAAAATTAGGAGGTCTTGGAGCTTATAGTATAGATATTAGAAAACAAAATCTAAAAAAGTAATTATAAACTCACCTATGTCGTCGTTTCTTTTTCTTTTTACTGCAACCAAAAGAACCACCTAAAGTTTCTACACTATAGTCTTTTCCAGACTCTTGATGTAATTGTCCTAAACCTGCACAAAAAAAGGAACAAACCATCAAAAGAGGAAATAATGTTACCAATAAGCATAAGAAATTTTGTAAAAAAATGGAATGAAGCGGATTTTAACGATCAGTATGTTGAGGCATATGGATAAGCTCCACGCAATGAGGTTTTTTGTATACTTCCGAGGATATTTTTTGCTATTCGACAAACGCTGTCTGTAACATCACATTTTTTTCGGTTGAAATTGCTCATTAATTCTAATGCCTGATGTAAAAGTTCAGTTACTCCGATTGTAAGATAACCTTAGTTTGCCGCTAGGTATCTAGAACCATGCGATTGCGTAAGATAGTACCACTGTGAGAATAATTTCGCAATAAAGGTGACAAGAGCTGATGCAGCGCAGCGCAATACGAGTATTGCGCTGCAGACATTTTTAGAGGTTGCCATTTTTATTTTTCAAAGACCCTCCGCCGCGATTACATAAAACCAAACCATGATGAGAGAACGACGTTTGGAACTTTGATGAGAAACATTGATATTGTTAAAATAGAAACATTCTGTTGCAAGAATTCAGGAAGCGTTGAGCACTAATGCAATGGATTAGTCACAGTGATTCATAACTTAGAGGGATGGACGATCTATAATGATCGAGCAATCTCCTCGTCACACGACTGGGTTCAGAAAGACATTCCACTGATGTAAGGACTCTCTTGGTTAAGACAAAAAATGGTATCTCCTCATGTCATTCTAAGGTTTCTTGACCGGTGCGACAATCAATTAAATTTTGCTAGTAGCATTGAATGCGTCCCTAGAAGTTAAATATCGTCAACGGAAGGTCCCTCAGATTTTATCCTTTTTCGAAACCCAGAAATCGATTAATAAGAATATAGTGATGAAGAAATCCTACGTGAGAATTTTCAGCCTCAGTTCAAAGCTTGTTTTTGAAATGAGGTGATGCTTAATATACATTTTCAGCACAAAAACAGGCATTTTTTATGATATAACAACTTTATAGCATTAAAATAGGGGCTCAGATTGAGTAAAAATTCCATTGAAAGAAACTGTTCATTGTTGAAGAACTTATTCTATGCCCTGTACAGAAAATTTCACTTCCATGCAGCAGATTTCTCAGGGATGGAAATTCGATAGCGATAAGTTGCAATTAAAATATTGTAATTCAACATTAAAAAATTGCGCACTCTGGTTATTTTCTCTAAATAGTAACACTATGTAAAAAATTAAGTAGACTCATAGTAGATGTTACCATACTTTGTTTCAGGTTACAAAAGGTACAAGTTGACGAAAAGTTCAGATCCGCAGATACGGTGGGGAGAGGAGGGGAAGAGTCAGATTTTTGAGGAGACTCTTTCCCGTATGTTTAACATCCGGAAAATATAGAGCTCCTCTCACAGCAGTATACTCAAATATGCCATAAACCCGAGATCACCCTTCCCCTCCTTTCATGTTGCCTCTCAGCTATGACTGCCGTGCTAAGGATAAACGCCGTACGAACATTCGAGAGTTGCCAAATTTTCGATGATAAAACATGTATTTTTGACAATATTCATGCATATTTTTCCTTTAAATTTTCAGATATTTTATATTAAATTGCGTACAAAATAGTTTGAAATTTTTGATAAATAATTTTCCCAATTTCTCCAGTAAATTCGGTCTTTATCGGAGGAAACTTGGCAACGTCTGGTGGCTCATACGGCGTTCTTCCTTAGCACTGCGGAGCTAGTGAGGCTGTCAACCCGGCGCGCCCGAGGAATAAATCCCGACTAAACCCGCCACTCTCAGAACTACTCTCGCGGGGGTGCA
>NW_017547231.1:655551-679967 GCF_001854935.1 Bemisia tabaci | reverse complement strand
GCGAGAGGGTGGGGGAGGGGGAGGAAGAAGTGCCGCCGCTGGATTCTGAAAATGTTTATTTAAGACGAGGAAAAATATCCACTTAAAAAAAAACCAGACGTCGCTGGCGTCACGGCGCGGCGTCTTGGTGTCCCCGGTTGCGAGTTGGTGCTGGTTTTCCCCGTTGAAAATAGGGGGTTTGAAGCGTTTTGAGGCGTTTTGAGGCGTTTAAGGCGTTTTAAGGCGTTTTGAGGCGTTTTGAGGCATTATGACCTTAAACCTAGAGTGTCTTTATACTGAGAGTCAAGACAATGTGAATCCATTTCTGATTGGTTCCCGTATTTTAGGTCTCCACGATATCACAAACGGGAATAAAGATTACATTTTCACTTATTGCAAAGATTATAATCTAGAATGGACCGAGGAATTACGGGTTCGACAAGGAACAAACGGAATGAGAGAAGGAACGGAGAAAGAAATTTGAAGATAGGTCGATCAAAGATTACGAGAAACGTTCAATTTGTGTAATCTTTATTCCCGTTTGTGACTCCATTAGGGTGTGTTGTTTTGACTCTCAGTATAAAGGGACTCTACTTAAACCGATTTATAAAAAGTAAATGCTTTAAGAGCCAGGCTTTATGTTATTTCATACGTTCAAATTTTTTTCTGATTGTGTCGCTATGGTGTGGAGGCCGCTCTTGCAAAAATTTCAATCAAAAGCCCCGCCGACACCCCACCTTCTGAAATATCTAAGGGAGGGCATTTCCTGGCGATTGGCCTCAGTTACATCTTTATAACTTAAAAAAGTGAGACACACGTGTGCCCTAAAACTATTGAGACCTATACGGGATTATCATGTAAGGAGATGACACCGTCGGCATTCATATGACAATAATCATCGAGCGCTTAATATGTTGAAAATGTTGAACAAATTCTGACCATCTCCGCAAGAGCCCCTCAACTTGTTCAGGAATAATCGCCCTTTCAGAACGGGGCTTTCTTTAAATAGTAATTTTCGCTTTTAAATTATGATTGTGGGAAGGCAACGCCCTCTCCCTGTCATCGAGGAATAGATTCCGAAGTTCATGGCAGAATCTTTAAGTCCCATTAGAGCGGGAACACTCCATTTTTGGAAGAAAGCCAATCTCATCTTCTACCAAAGGAGCGTGTACAACGACAGGAATGGATAAAATTCATTTTCACCAAGAACTCCTGACCCTTATTTTGTAATGAGTAATGATTCTGTGCAGTCGAGAGTAATACTGAACTTGGAGAGAACATTTCCTCTTCATCGTTGCCACATATGTGTTATGTAGACAGGCTCTCGGTAGGAGTATTATCACTTTTTTCTCGATGGTTCGTTCAGTTAAAAATACCTATGTACGACGAAAATTGTAGAAGTTTTCGTAGACATTGTATCATTTATTTAGTTTTTTGCTCGAATAATTTAGAAAAAGCCGCGACATATTAATTAATTGTTCAATGTATACGAGTTTAAAATAACGTGGGAAAAATCATGACGAATTTTGAAAAGTATCATTTTAGTATGCTTTTTTTAAAAAAACTGTTGTAAGCTTCCTGCAGCTAACCGATGGGCTGCCTTTTTAAACCCTCTCTACCTAAAACACATCACATTAAAAAGTCAGTTTCTAAGGATGCGACTATTCCGCCACGGAAGAGACCATTGTTGCCTACCCATGTGATTGAAGGCAAATCATGCTCTGTGTCACGGAGCGCGTTCTTGGATCCGTATAGGCATACGTTTACTTCTTTTCTACGAGTGCAAGCAAGTATAAGCAACGACAGAACTTGCACGTTGGAATTAGTTGCTTACATTTTTACCTGCCTCCTCCCCCTTTGTGCCATTGGATCAAAAGTTCTCGCAATGTAATGAAAATGTTCACCGACTCCACACAGATCAATTTTACACTTGAACGGAGAGATGCAATTGAATATTGTATTTTACCTGTCTGTAAGCAACGAAAGTTTGCTCTTATATCAAGCAAGTATTAATTTAAAAATGAGTAATTTTTTTAGTGACAAACTTCATTCTGGAGAACCATGGTATAATTATCGAGTGCATCAGTGGTCATGCAAATATCGGATAGTGCAGCAGATTCTGGTAGATTGATCTACAATTGAACGTATCTCTATCAAACGGAACTATGTGTATTAAGACATGAGCCCTGAGACCCATAAGAATACATGCATGGGCTCACGTCATAATGCACATAGTTTCCTTTGACAGAAATCGTCCAATTATTATGTTGTCATTCACTGCATGGGGGATGGATGATAAATAAAGTCATCATACATCGAAGCCGACTTATTTTGAAATCTCCATCACCTCATCCTCAGCAATTTGTGTCCAAGGGGACTTTCAAATTTCCATAGATTACTCCGGACACAAAGTTAACATTTTCAGCGCCAAATCAGGCAGCTTTGGTGGTTGATCCAAGAGAAGGCGTCATCTTGGTAGGAAATACGGAAACTGGACGTATTTCTACCAAACAGACCTATGTGGCGATGAGAAATGTGGGGTGTGCTCTAGAAATCTGCATAAGAAGCAATGTAAAAGTGGGCGTGGTTCCTTTTGAAGAATTGGCAAAGCGGGATATTGCATTCTATCAAAGAGACCTATGTGGAGCTGAGTGCGGAACTCATGAGCCGCGGGCATGGCAAGAAAGCGTTGTAGACAGGGCTCATGAGTTAAAGCGCCCCGACGACCATCTCCCCGACTCGCGGGCGTCATCATTGCCGCTGACGTCACTGGCGCACAATTATTCTCATTCACTCTTACGGCCAGAGACTAACGAGCACACCCCATATTTCTCACTTCCACATAGGTCTGTTTGGTAGAACTACGTCCAATACAAAAATACAGTCGCCACATCTGAAGGATGAGGTTGGTACCGTTCCAAATTACCCCTGACCAACTCGAGGCTCAGAGTTTAGCAGCTTTCACAATCTACTAATGGAATGGTAAGTGAAATTATCTTGGTCTCGGTCCACCCCCTTTTCCTTCCAGAGCGAATGAACGTAGGTCTATTTCAGCCTCTGTCTCCAGTGTTATTTGCCCGAAATACCCCGAGGGTTGGTCGGCGAGGGAGTCTCGCATAGTTACTCTGCTCTCCTTGGGGGAGTTTTCTTTGGCTTCGTGATCTCGGTGATATTTAATGTTTTTATTCGGCTCTCCACACGCCCAACCTGACAATCGGAGGGGGAGAATCACACCGTTCGTTAAAATGAATCTAAGAGCAGTGGGATTGGAACTGCCCGCAGACGCGGGAAAGTTGAAAAAGCGTGTTACAAACTACGCAGATTGCGCTTTAATGAATGGATTTCTGACTTTTTTATGCGTCCAATGTGATTTTCCTGCGATTTTACCAGTAAACAGAATGTTTATTCGGCTACATCTCTTGCGTGCAATAGACACTCTGAAGTTACAGCTTAAGCACCCAAAATGGACGGTATGTCTTTATACACTGGGGGAAAAAAAACACATTGGATCTTGAGTCCAGACTCTTGAAAACATTGACAAGAAAAAATACTCTCGATTCAATCAGATTTAAGCTTAAATCAAAAGGAGACCCGCTCAAATTAAGAGGCTTGGTTCTCGATTTAAGCAAAAATCCGATTGAATCAAGAGTATTTTTTCTTGTTGATGTTTTTAAGAGTCTGGACTCTAGATCCAATGTGTTTCTTTTTCCAGTGTAGCCTTTCAGAACGGCTTCCACAGACGGAGTATTTTTCAGTGTTTTTACAGCGTAACGGTTCAGCACTGAAACCGGTCTTGCGCTGAAACCTCGTCACCTTCTTGATATCATTTGATCAGATAGATCAATCGTACAACTGATTTTCCTACTTCAACTTCAATTTGGGTGTTTATATAACACATTGGGGGAAAAAGAGCAAGCACAAATCTCGTTCCTTTCGCCTGCCTTGAAAGTTTAACCACACCAAAGGGACGAAAACCCCTGAGCTTGTTGATAGATAACCAGGAGACCATAATAAGTTGACGAGGTAAAAAAAGCTGAAGATGTGCGAAATAGAGAGAGACGGTGAATTTGAAAAATATTATGATAGTAGAGGAGTAAGAGAGACATCCAATCCCAGTATCATCAAAATGAGGGAAGAAAGGGTACCCCGCTTGCAATGAAACTGGGAGAGAACTAGTAGGTAAGTAGCATCAAGAGAGGGGAGGAAATTAAGAGAAGTGAGATTTTTATAGTTGAGAGTAGTGAGAAGAGATGCAAAAAAATACGTGATAGTAAGGAAAGACTAAGGAAGACATTACTCGCCATCAAAGGAGGAAAAGGGGAGGAACTTGATAAAGTTTCTTCACCACAGAGAGGGCAAGGCAGCTAGAGATATTACATGACCGGAGAGGAAAAAAGAAAATGTTAGCACAGGAAGAAGAGTGAAAGAGAGATGCTGTAAGTGGCTCAAGGAAGAAAGAGGAAGAGAGATAGAATTGCAGTGGAAACGGAAGAGAATTCGAACACATATTCAGTTGCGAAGAGCAAAAGAGATAGCTAAATCCATCCTAGCGCTGTTTTGTCGAGACGTTAAGGGGTTAACGAAGGGGTGGCACAGCGATGGGTCGGTGGGAGTAGGGGCGCACCGGGGGAGGGGTAGAGGGGGTAGGGGGGTTAACGGGCCTTTATTGATGAAAGCCAAACGCGCGTAATGAAATATCCCCAATACGGAGGAAATCGGTGCAGCCAAATCATATTTCCCTCCGGCTGGTCGCCATGGAGACGGCTCCACAGGGTTCGAAAAAAGAGGAAAAAAGAGAAAAAGGCGTGTTAGCTAGTTTCCTGCCAATTATCCGCTCTCGTCAACTCTCCACCCTTTTTTGCGGGGGAAAATAGAAAATAAAGTTGCCGAAGTCGCCCGCCAGGGGCGGTCTGCAGCTTCGCGCGATACAACTCCCCGCGCCAAGCCGTGTTGTCGCTAGGGGCTATCAAAAAGAAAGAAAAAGAAACAAATTGTAATGTTGTGAGAGCTCTAAACACAAGAACATTTTTTTTGCATCATCGGGTTCTAAGAAAATATGAATTATCGTTTAATTAAATATTATTTTGAACATTAAAATTGACCATTAAAATTTTGACACAGAGAACAATTTTTTGTTGGATCAATGTAAATTCTAATCTATAAGTCCCAGACGAGAATGCTAATGTAGTCAACAAAAGTCCTCCTTGTTTCAAACGGTGTTTCTGTTATTTTAAAAAGACGTCCTGCCACTTTTAAGAGAAATCCGGTCGACTAATCGAAAGTTCTCGCCCACGAATTGTCAACTATAAAATATTTCACATTGTGTAGTTAACAAATATGGACATGCTCAGAAAAACGAAAAATCAATGCAGGAATTCAGTGTGCGCAGTTTTATTTTTCTTTTAAATTATTTAGCAGAAAAAAGAGAGGCTCATCTCGCAGATCATACCCCAGGGGTTAAGTATCCCTTCAAAGTTTTCGTCTATCAGTTAGCGAATTTGAAATATTGTTACCATTATATGTTACGTGTAAAATGTTAAAAATCAAAGTTAGCTGTTAGATTTGGTTTCAAAAACCCACGCCATACACCATTCATTGAGTTTTTTTTTTTACCCTCAATTTTGTATTTATTTTGAGAAAACTGTGTTACACAGAATCCCACCTATACGGCCACTAGCTTCTGAAAGGAAATTTTATGATTTTCTCCCGTATTTGGAATTCAGAAAGTCATAAAATTACCTAGGATAACCTAAAAAATCTCGAGGTCATTACGTACCTCTTTCCCCCTATTTAGTGTTACAAAAGTTATAAAAATTAGTTTTGTGTGGTGACATTTTTGGAAGAAAAAATTGAATTGAAATGTTTAATTAACGATAAATTATTAGGTAAACAACGAAACTTCAAAAACGAGAAAATTTTAATAGTCATAAGTCAAAACACAGCATATAATTTCTATGAGCGCGAGTAAAACCAATTCCTTTAATAATGAAAAGTATTTAATTGTGGATTTTTTCCTAAAAGAAAACCTCCTTTTCATTTCCCCCATTTATTCTCCAAAATAAACGTTCGTGCCTTGGTACACATTTTGAAATAAATCAAATACATATATCGTCACATACTTAAATGGACTTCAATGCAGAGTGCACAATTGTATATGTCTAATTTTTGTTCTTTCTCTAAATCCTTTATTGCTAATTTAGATGGCAATGATGCACGTTTTGGAGCCAGTTTGTTCTACATCTGGATTTTGAATGGCTAGCCGTAGTAGTATCATCAACCGCGATAATAAGGTGATATAGAAGAGAAAAATTACATAAATCCAAAAAAAATTAACAAGTAATAAATGAAGGGATTGGATGGCAAGTCATCAATTAATCATTAAAAGATATCAGGTATCAATTTATCAACACATTACCATAGCTAGCTGGAGAATGACAAAGTTCCAACATCCTAAAATAACTTTGCAACCCTTCTGTCGAAAGATGAGAGCAGCTTTTCAAAGAAAAGTGGGTAGAGAGGAAAGGGACGGAAGGGATCTTTTTTATATTCGCATCTCGTTATCCTTGGAATTTCAACCCTTTAAACTTTAGCCGCAGAGATCAGAGTATAAGATTTTGAATACGCAAGCTGTTTGCAAAGTGCGCAAAAGAATGACGCCAAAGGCGGTATATTTTTATAACATACATACATACATACATGATTAATATTCTCTGGTTTGAATTAGTTCATGTTTGTATACAAGCGTCATTCAGACTTTTAAGCCACGAGAGGTTCTCTGAGAGATGGCTCAGTCTAAGCGGGTCCTTTAATTAGATTCATGAGCCTTCAAACTCATCAAGTTAACTAACCCCTTTTCTTTTTATGGAACAAATTAAAATGAAATATTCAGATACAGAGGACAAATAATAAAAAACACAATTTTCATGATCATGTTTCTCATCCTACACTATACTTGATAATGAGCCGACTGTTTAACGTAAAATGGGAAGTGAGCAACTATTCGAACCTGAGTGTCAACATTTTGCCTATGGACGTCATTGAAGGCGAAACGCTAGGAACTGAAATTAAGTTACATAGGCATTCAAATTGTCTTGGTAAATGACGACATAAGACTTCAAAGTCGCAAATCATTGATGAAATATGGAGAATTTTTTCAACTAGCAAGTTTGCAATACGTTGTTCAAAATTCCCACAGGACAGCGAAGAGATTATTATTCTGCTTATTATAGTGGTTTAATACCTCGTGAGGAATATTCTAATTTGAAAAAGTGTTCAGTAAAGCGAAAATGACGGAAGCTTTTTAATTGCCGTCATCGACACGAATAAAATGATGCCCTTAAAAATAATTTGAGACCTTGTCCATGATTGAATCCTAATTCGACCCAGATCGGGCTTTGAAAAGATGGTCTGATCAGGGCCCATATTATCAAACTATTGTAACCAGAGCCAAATTGATAGCGAATATCTTTGGTGTGGGAAATCGCCATAACATAATATTTTATAATCTTCTTATGCATCATACATTTCTGGACTTTTTTTGAACACATGGGAAATTCATGAGGTACTTTAGATCGTCACGACTCGAATAAATATCATTTTATTTAATTATCAACAAATAAGAAAATTATACATAGCTTCAAAATCAGGTTTTGAGTCATTTTTGCGTTCGATCGAAAATGGACGATGGTCAATAGAAGCTGTTGTAAATAATCGATCATTGAGGTGTTCGTTGCGAACACCCTGTAAATCGATCCTTTTCCATAGGTTTAAATGACAGATCAATCGATACATCGCAAAGCACGCCACGCCACTGGTATCGGCAATTCGTATTTACCAAGACTGTCTACTAGTTCATTATTCCACTAACATTTGAATCATCTATGGCGAAAATTTTGCAACAGTTAGACCCGGAGAATCGGCTCCGGACATGGCTCACGGGGGCGGAAATCTGGGGACGGCGAGTTGGCGTCCGCTGCAGGTCGGAACGAAACGCGAGACGACAATGAGACGTCTGCAGGTTATTACGTCTGCATGACGTCGAGCGGTAAACCGGCTTAGCCCCCGAACCCCCGTTTCCGCCGGCTCCCGCGCCCCCCCTCGACCCCCCACCCTCCCCCGGCCCTGGTCCCAGTGATCCCTCAAAATAAGCTTCGTTTTCATCGCGACCGATTTTATTATCGTCCAATTTCCATGTCCTCACTTCCCAGCTACACTGGTTCCGGAATGCGAGGTTGCCAACTCCATGGAAAAACATGGGGTTAAATTTATGTGCGCTCATCCACGTCCATTCCAAACAAATCTTACCGAAAATGAAAACTATTAAAATGAGGCAGCTCGTATGAGAGAATAAAAAATCTGATGGACGTACGTTCGAGGACATTCCGTCAAAAGACAAAAAATTGAAAATCACAGCCAAGAGAAATCTTTGAAAGCATTTATGTCATCAGGCAGATTGCATCTCAACATTTCGAGTTTTAGAAAAAATCTGTCTGGGTAATTTTGGAGCGCGTGTGGTAGACTTATGTAAAGAGGGAAAGAGTTTGGTGAAATTTTAGTATATCTCACACTGAATTGACGTCGGCGGAAACCATTTGTAACATCGTTTTACGTCCTGGTTAATAGATATTCTGTGTGTGATATTAGAGTCCTAATGGTAGGTGAACTGCTCTTCATACGATACATTTTTTTTTATTTTTTTTAATTGGCAGCTGAAATTATGAAGGAATATGGTCCACACTCCCAGGGTGCAGGATCATCAAATTTTTTAGGATTTTATATTTAACATTACTTGTTTGTAAAGCGCTCATTTTGGCAGCGTTAACAAAATGACGACCAGACGCCTTGATAATCTAGAGCAAGTGACTAGACTATGTTTATAATGGAGATAGATAGTTAAAAGGAAAGAAAAAATGAAACGAATCAGAATGTACAGATTTGCGTTTTTCATTGTATTCAGTTGTCTTATGGAGGGTTAACCTCTACTGAATAATGAATAAGCTCTAATAGAGAATTCAATCGATGACACGGAAACTAAATATTAAAAAAAAATAAATAAATAAAAATAAAAAAATAATATGAGTACCGCGTATTGTATAACGTCTGCGGCGCGAAGCCTTCAGCGGGTCAGACTTTGAAACGGTAAGGGGGCATAAAAGGCGTAACACGTATCACTTTACAAGTTGAGTGGATTAATCAACAGTATCCATTTTTAATTTATAACGTTCATTTGTACACAAAACTAAGAGCACTATCCCTATGGCAGTGTAGCACAGGTCAGAGTTTGGAAACCCGTGGTGAAACACATTTCGAATGTGCGCATCGTTCGTGGATGTGTAAACACGACTTGGGCGAGCAAAAACGCGCGAGAACATTGAAAAAATGTGATTTGCTATGAATATCTGAGTGGGTCGCGATTCCGCGGCTCCACTCCCCTCTCCTTCGGTACCTGCATTCCCGAGCGAGGAAGAATAGACCCCCCGCTAGTAGTTCACACCTCGAGACAAAAACCCCCCCAAACATGCGTGGTTCACTTGTCAGATTTCCATGAGGTTGCCTTCCAGGGCAAAAAACTCGGAACTACTTGTACGGAGACGTGAAAAGTTCTGGTTTTCTCTCCTATATGGCAATGGCGTTAGGATTATTCAGACCGGTGCTGCCCTCGTCACTCGCGTGTCCGTTATTGGAACTTCAGTTGAGGATAAAAGGCACAAATAGGATTTCTTTACGCGAAGATTTCTCTGCGAGGACTGTCAAGGGAGCTTGAAACAGCAAGCACACGTCCTAGGAGATTTTAAAAGAAACTTGCGAGTTATTTGGACCCACTCATGAGCGTATCTGGAATAATTCAGTAGCGTGAAGAGGTGGCAAGAGCCAATATGCCCCTTAGGAGGAGAGTAAATAACATGGGGGTCACTGGTATCGACCGGCTTTTGAGATCGCAAATTTTCTAGGGGGCCTTGAAAAATCCCCTGGGGAGGGGAGATGAAGGCCCTACATGGATTCAGAACATGACAAATTACGTTGGGTTGGATTGAGAGAAGGAAAACAAAACTCATATTTCTCGCAAAGGGCCCGCCCCCAAATTACATAACGCACTTCTTCGGCATTTTTGACCCCCCTCCTCCTCGTAACGCTTTTATCACATAGCGTTTTTGTCCCTATCCTTTAACATGTAAGACAAAATGTGGCACATGTGGCGTAGCGCTCTCCTAGCCCCCCCCCCCCCCCCNAGAGCGTTACGTGATTAAGGAAAAACCCTAAAGCATTCCTTAGTCGGTAATTCAACGAGAAAACTTGTTGGGACTATCAAAATTCATTTTTGGGACAGCAAGAAATCTGTCGAAACAACCGAAAGTCTGATCGTGTCAAGAATAATTACGGAGTGGATTCAAAGTGAGCTCCTATTGATCCAAAAGGAAGTTATTTCCGAGCGAAGCTGCCTCGGAACCACTCAACGGCTCTATTTGATTATCAATTATGTAAAACTGTCGCTTGGCCGAGCTGCTGCGCTACCCGCCCGCCGATCCCTCGCTACAGATGTTGCGGAGCCGGCCCCGAAAACGGTGTGGCGGTGGGAAGCGCGTCCCCGGGGAAATACCCCATCGAAGATCCTTTTTTGCTGCCTGATAGGCTCTTAAAGGCTTCGCGGCTCCACTTGGGCGAGTTAATAAAAAGCACGCCCTCCGCGAGCTCCCGCTACTGCCCGGAACAATTGACGAATTTAAATGGTGTTCACCCAAGTTGCCAATCTTCCAGGAGCACAGGTTGTTGCACAGCGAAAAAAGATGAATTACAGTGGAAAAAAAGATGGCAAATTTTATGCTGAAGAAAAATGTGCTTGACTCAAGCATGGTGATTCTTGAATTTGCCGCCAAGAATTTTTATCTTGATTCTAGCCGAATTTTTCTTGAAACAACACTGGAAAAAAAACACATTCGATCTAGAGTCCAGACTCTTAAAAACATCGACTCTTAATTTGAGCGGATTTTTTTTTTTATTTAAGCTTAAATCTGATTGAATCAAGAGTCATTTTTCTTGTCAATGTTTTCAAGAGCCTGGACTCTAGATCCAATGTGTTTTTTTTCTGGTGAAGATAAAAGTGCTCAGGTTAAGCAAAAATTTAGTTTATATGAAGCAGCAAAATTCTTGATTCGAGAAAAAATGCCTCTGGGGGGCAAATTTAAGATTCATTTTTTTCAGTGCACCAGACGTATAGTAAATTCTGCAATGAGACTACTTGATTTGTGACACAGTGATACTGTAGGGCAAGAAGCAGAAGGAAAGAGCGTAGGGAGATATTTAGTGTCATCATTTTGGGGGTGTGTTGTCCAGCGTTATGCGCTCGCATTAAAAAGAGTGGTTTTCGCAGAAAACAGACAGAGAACATTAAAGAAAGGAAGTGAAAGTTGAGAAATAAGTGTTGTAAGATAACCGAAACCATTTCGTAAAATTGACGAAGTATAGAAACACAAAATAGCCGCGGCCACAGTGAGTAGATCTGAAAGAAGTGATTACGGCGCCGTGATGCGACTATTCGTGCTTAGTGGATGTCCGCGTTGCATACCTTAAAACTTGAAGGCGTTATTGCTTTTCGTGTTCTTACTAGGATTAACTATGTAATAGCGAGTGTGTGGGTGTCATGAAATCGGCAAAATCGCGTTATGTAATTGGTGAATAACCCTCTATCTACATCTCTTAACTAGATTGTCGTGTACCAGCACGAGGGTGCTCTCGAAACAAATTATTTTTAGCGTTCAGCACGGCAACAGATTGTGCAACGGTATACACGGATTCTGGATTCCCTCGGGAGTTTTCCAAGTTCTCAACAGCTTTTTTCAATTAGTTATCCATGTGACGGCGAATTGAGAGGATTAGAATCTAATCAGTGGAGCATGGTTTTCAGATTCACAATCCGAATATTTTTTGATTTCGCCGTTCTACATTACAAGCTCTGTCCTCAGGATCTCACGTCTTGTGCAGCGTGAATATCGTTGTATTATATTTAAATTTATAGAAAAGTTTAAGTGAAAATACACTTTTGTATTGGCAAGTCGCTTGATGGAAAACGTCTGAAAAACTACCCTTCCAATTTTAAGAGGAAAAATGAATCTGCAGATGTATGATGTCCTTTGTAGTGCACCATTCTGTCCACTGCACTGTATTTTGTGTGACACGCTTACGAAATAAAAAAGAAGCCTCGGATTTCTTAGTAACTTTCATAGATATTATCAATTTTTTTTCACCTTCAAAATTTGTCAATGCATTAGTCAAAATTTTCTTTTGAAAATGGTGGAGAGTTCAGACAGAATTGACTTATCCTCCTCTTTGAGAGTGACTCAACGTTGTCAGTGCCTCCATTAAGCGAGGTCTCCTCTGTCTTTCACGGACATAAAAAAAACAGAGTGAGCATAGAGATGTCACCCGCTCTTCCTCTCCCGAAACTCCTTCTTTCGTTCCTTCCTCCCTTTACCGTGCGTTGAAAGAAAAGAAATTTAGGCAAGCGTCTGTTTATCATTATTTGTGTTTGTGCTGTCTCCTTCTTGTCCCACTAGTCTTCGCACTTCGGAACGCGAACGCGTGCATTTAAACTCAAGTTCGCACCTCGTTCCCCTGGGTTGCCAAGATTAATAAATTGATGCTAAGAAAAAAAAAAACAACTAGTGGCTTTATCTATCTATGCCTGATCAGTAGTGCCTAGTTCGGTGTCTGGTCGGTGTCTTCAATCCATAAACAAAACTCTGAATTTCCGTTTAAGACATTGACTTCCTGCTTGGAATAAAGTATATGGAGCAATATACCAGAATGATGAGTTTTTCATGATGGAGAAACCATGTGTTTACTTTTATTGACAGCTGATCTCTGACCAAGAAACGTAGTGAATTGATCTAGATTTCTGATGGCGCTAACCATGAAATAGAGTCCATTTGGTTAGTATCCCGATGAAGTTGACTTCAAATCTAGTAGAGTGGATGAAAATTTAGATAAATTTCCCAACCACATTCCTTGGGCGGCCATGTTATCAAGAATATTTGGTTAACACTACTATTTTTACTTCCTCGTGCATTTGAACCCATTCCGGTAACGAGTCTCGACATTAAACGATATCAGTCAATATGGGTAAATAACATTACAGTCCAAAAGTCGGATCGTGACGTATTTAATCTGGATGACACCTTTTTTTTGGTGTGTCAGATACACCAGATGTTTAGTACGAAGAATTTGCGAATAAATGATTCGTTTCCTCAATGTATTTTTGGCCAAATGTCTGTCATCAAAGTTCGACGTGTTTATGCTGACGTATTTTATACGTTAATCGTATTAAGAGGAAGTAAGTATGTAAAAATGAATTAAATTAAAAGGAGCTATAAATCTTGCAAATCCTATGCACGGGGCTCCTTTTGATGTAATTAATTTGTATAGATTTCATCATAAATACACCAAAATTTACTTCTTAAGTTGAACCTTTGTCAAGTTTTTTTTATTTATTTATTTATTTATTTTTATTAATACTAATTTAATAGTGAGTATTTTTGGTTTGAAAATTCAGTTGCTCTCTGAAAATGTTTAATGCTAAAATGCTTCCAAAATTGCACGCACTCATCAATCTTTCAGATTCGTCTCGGGAAGATTTCTCCAACTGAGTGCAAAATTTAAGTAATGCAAATTCGGCAGCCTTGGTTCACATTATGTGTATTTGCACGTGGATGTTTGCCCAACGCCTCGCGCCCTCTCCCGGAGGCTGGTGAAACAAAACTTGCTCAAAAGTTGACGCGGGTTCTTTCTTGGCACCTTTGTCCTTCACTTAAGACCGTCAACGCTTTCAAATTACATCCGTGGAGCGCACCTACCCTGCTGCCAGACCATACCTTGCAGCACGTCTAATTATTTTCCACGTAACCCGAAAATCGAATATCTGCAGGGTTTCGATCAGAGTTAGCAGGGCAGTGACATTCCCATCATTCTTTTCCTTGGCGTTGCGTGATCTGACGTTATGTCGATCCTGATGTTTCGGAGAACCCAGTAGACGCGAGTATTTCTTGTGCAAAAATTCAACGACCTGGGCTGCTGACCTTGCAAAGGTGACTTTTTGCGCAGATAGACTTGAGTTGAAAAGTAAATTTTTTGCGGTTCGAGCTTCTGTTATAGCAGGGGGGCTCACACCATTCGGGGTCCTGATGGCATAAAAACATTGATATTGCAAGGAGCCATGTCGTTTCGGTTCGTTGTGGTTTGCGTTGTTTGTATTATTTTACCCCCGAAGACTTGGTACAGTGCCAGCAAGAACAATCACTCCTTAAAATGAATATTGGTTGTGTTGGTTGTATGCGGTTGCATATAGGCATACAAATCTTCTTGGATAAGGGACCTCCTCATGAAAATTGGTGTATCAGTAGAATCTCAGATTAGAGTACCTATATAGCGAGAGAATGGACAGATCGCTTCATAGAGGGCTTAGGGCCCAAAAGTGCGGCCACCCTTCTAACCAACTTCTAACGCACAAAATTTCACTGCCAGTCTGCAGATTCCAATTCTAACTAAGATGGCTAAGAATGTACATAAATGAGCGTTCTTCCGCAAAATTGAGTAAATTTATGCAAAAACTAAGTCCAATAAGTGCTTTATAAACGATGGTTCGTAACAATTGTATTAGTAAAGTGCCCTGGATAATTGAAATTCATAGGTTGGCTGCATTTCTGGGCCCTAACTTTATTCGCACAGACATCGGTGAAGGCCTGATGGATTTTCGGAGTTTCACATCTGTCTATACTCTCGCTATACAGGTACTCTATCTCAGATATGCCACTTGGTTTTTCTAAACTCTGTTGAAAAGTGGACTTAACTTCACAGGAATAGTCAAGGTACTCGTTTTGGTAAAATTTAGCTGTTTTAGCTATTTCAGTGATGTCATCTAAAAGAGTTTAGACGAATTTTGAAGGGCACTCGATTTCGAGAATTTAACATTTTCCTGCCCTCTTCGCTATTACGGAAGGGCAGTGCAATACATATAAAAGGAACTTAAAAGGAACCATGTGAATAGGATTTGCCTATAACATAGTTCCTTTTAGCATAAATACGTCCGTATGTGGTTCGCAGTTTTGCAGCATGGCGGTTTTTTAAGTGACGACCGGAATGACATTAACAGTTCGAGTGTGGGTATTTCTACTCGCTGTGACAACAAGCTCGAGCCAACCAACAAATTTACGTTTACGAATTAATTATTTCTCTTTCATCACCACCCAGCTTCGAGTCGCTGGAAACGTGCGAGCGCCTGATTATTCAACTATCTCTTTTGTTGACGAAAATCTTTTGATTGGAGACGGCGCGGCGGGACCTGATCCGCGTTGCCTCCGCGTAAAATTTGCCTACATTACGTCCATGAGAACATTTGTAAATGTTTTCTCTTGAGTGCGTCAACGCTGAACGAGGCATACGTAAGTGTTGATGGCAAGATGGAAGCTCTGAGAAGACATGCGCGGTTGTGTGGCAAGATTTTGCAATTGACGCAACGAGTGATCCCAGCGCACTCCGTGACTTTGATAGCTTCACCATAGATATGGAAAGTATTCGCTCAGGATGGAGTTTTTATTTATCACTGATTCTGGGAAACTTTTAGCCTCGGAGTAATCACATGGCGATATTTACAGACTGTTCGTTCCGAAATTTTGATCACTTATCAAAATTTTGGTAGAGATTCTTGTCAATTTTAATGAAAAGGTGTGGATTTGTTTACGGAATTGTACATAAGATCTACGGGAAAAATAAAATATGCCGACAAACTATTCTCTTTTATCAAGAAAATTCGGTAAATTTTGCTGTAAGAAAGAGGTTGCTTCAAATTGGAGAGGATTTGACATGTTTTTGTCGTCCTTGAGGTGACTTGTCGTTGTTTCTGACGTGTAATCATGCATCATACATCGTATCGATCAAGTAAAACATTTTGGCAGATTTTGAATTTTTAGCCAAAAAAAGAACGAGAGCCCCTGAAGAAGAGCTTAAAGAATCGTTCTATACCAAAAAATTGGCAAAATTCAGAGAAATGAAAGCAAGAGTGTTTTTGGGGAAAAACATCTGATCGACCACGCCGTAAAAAATTATGATTCACCTTAAAGAGAATATGCAAAATTAAAAGGAGAAAAAAGCCCTTTTTTCAACGAAAATCCTCGGGCGAACTGTATGGGTACAATCAGGGCCGTATTAAGGGGGTGGCCACATGGGCCGCGGCCCATGGCGGCAAATTTAGGGGGCGGCATTTTTTGCAATTTTTTTAAATGTAGCCATAAAGAAAAATCAGATTCAGACAAAAAAATTACGAACGAGAAAAGGTGACAAAATCTCTCATTTCCTGAGAGTTTATCTCTAATTTTGTCATCCTTCTGTGATACAATAAACAGCACCTTTAATTAGTCGAGTTAAGACTAAGAGCGAAACCGAACACGGAATTTGGCCTGGAACGGGGCAGCGCAGGGAGCAATGATAACGAGAAGGTGAGATGAAAAGCAGAAACCCTCGGCGCGGCGGTCGGCACGTAACACATATTAGCGCGCCTCAAGACTGCATGAATACTTCACGCATTGCGCCAAAGACAGTGCGGTCGCTGCGGTCAGCAGCGGGCAGCGTAAAACGCATAGCGCCTACAAGACTGCATGAATACTTCAAGCATTGCGCCAAAGACAGTGCGTGCAGCAGCGGTCGGCCCGAAACGCATAGCGCATGTAAGACTGGGTACAATTATGGAAAGTTTCAACCATCAAGAATCAGCGAATTCCTATTAAATGTATAAAAAAGCGACAACCCAATTTGCCTGGCCATCAGACAACTCCGTCCGCAAACATCCCAAAAGCATGTGGCAAGTGTATTACAACCACTTACAGGCTGGAGAGGGGCGCTACTCAGCGAACTAATTTCTTTAATCCCTTGCAAAAATTCCCAGAGGAGTAAACAAAATATGCCCAGAGGGGAAGCATCACACGCACGATTAACACCCTCACAACGGTCACCGAAATTAATTTACCCCTCTTTTGTGCTGGCCCAGAGGACTCAGTTACTGCATTATCCGTGTCGGCGTTGCATTCTGTTGCCTGGTCTCATCTTTACGGCTTGCTGTGACCCTCTGTTTCTTTACGCTACCTTTTCCACTAAATTTTTAATGATGCTCTATACTGAGAAAAAAGTGATGCTGATTTAATATTCTGCCGTGACAAGGAAGAACGCCATATGAACATTCGAGAGTTGCCAAATTTCCTTCAATAACATGTTTATTTTTGAGGAAAGCTATGAATATTTTTCCTTGAAATTTGCAGGAACTTCAGATCAAAATACGAACAAAATTGTCTGAAAAATTGGAAGAAAAATATTAATAAGTATATCGGGAAAGTCGTGTTTTATCAAAGGAAATTTGGCAACTCCTGAAAGTTCATATGGCGTTTTTCCCTAGTACTGCAGTATTCTGGTTGTAAAAAAGTGTGTGACAACTCAGGAAACGGTGAATAAACCGCCATATCAGTTAGGTTTATATCTTGACATTGATAAAGTAACTGCTGTAGCAGTTAACTCAGCGTTTTGTGAGTTCTCGCACACTTTTTTTTACATCCAGAGTGTTATATCAGCATCAAAATTTTTTCGGTGTACTTTGCAGGGCTAGGATGGTTGAAATATGTATTTTGGATGTTGATTTCTTGAAAGTATCTGACTTTTTCATGCACTAAGAAAAAAAGTCCGGTTACTAACTAAAATTTGCTCTACATTAAACATGAAACTTTTAGGGTGGTAACCAACTTGTTTGGTGTTATGAACCAATTTTTGATAATCTGGGCCAAAATTGGGCAACTTCAGTTCACATTTTTGTCTAGAGGGTCTCTCAGCAAACTTTTGGAAGATATATAAACTTGCTTTTATATATTTGTATTCCCTTTTTCGCCCCGAGCTTCATTGCTGGGAAAGTTAATGCATTAATGAAACTGTCTCGTCGTCGACCCCTTGGAAGGCGTGAGGCTTGAAGACAGACGAGGCGAAAGGGGGTGAATCTGCGATGAGGGTGTATGCCGCCTGCGCATGGTGGATTGATTTACTCCGAAGCGTTTGCACAAACAAAACGCCTCGCGAGATTCAATTGGACGTATTTCTATCAAACGGAACTATGTGCATTATGACATGAGCCCTGTTATGCGTGTATTCTTATGGGTGTCAGGGCTCATGTCTTAAAGCACATAGTTCCGTTTGATAGAAATACGTCCAATTAAATTGCTTTATCGCTTTTCGTAGATCTTGTTATCGTCGCGTCTACTACTTGCTTGTGCTGGAATCTCTTCTCGAGGTCCTTATTGTTACTCCATCAAAATACCGGCAAATTTAGATTAAATTGGGAGCTATCATGGAGGATTTTTACGACCAAACGTTGTTTTTCAAAAAAGAGTGAGGAAATAATTTTCAAATCTTTACAGATAATTCCCAGCTAAAAGAAGCACATTTTTAAATTATAGGAAAAACAATTGTTTTACATTTTTTAATTTCAATTTTACTCGCAAGTTATAAAGGAATTCAAGTCTTGAAATAAGTATCTGAGTCAATGGGTGTGATACTGCAATCGCCGCATGGAACTTACAGTGATATACATTTTAAAATACAACTATTTAAACTCCATAGTGAAGTGCCTATAACTACATATTGAAGGAAAAATGTTTCGCAACTGTTTCTCTTCATCAAAATTTTAATATTCAGATAGTACAGTTCCAGATTGGATGAGTGCCAAATTTCAGAAATTTTCAGTTGATATTTTTCGCATGATGAAATAAAAGTACACAGTCTGATGTAATAGTTAAACAATGAATACAATGAAAGTACCAGAACACTGAGAATTCTTTTTCCATATCTTCGTTTTTCTCCCGCATAAATACAGTTTATAATATTAAGGTGGTTTTATGAACACATCGGAACAAGGAGTTGAAAGTCTGTCAAGGGTTTTGTTTTTACCGTTTCTTTTCTGAAGGTACAAGTTTAAACTTATTTCATAGTTTCTTTCAGAGTCCCTAGCCCACAGAAAATTGTCTAAAACACTCAAATTCACAATTCTAGTTATACCTTGAAGCAACACTTTCAATGGAAGTTTTATAAGATAAATAAAAAATACACAAAACATTGAAAAAATGCACTTCCAAATAGTAGCGTACAAGGAGAAAACTGTTCTTCTTTTTCCCCAGAGGAAAATTATCTAAATTTTGAAAACCAACAAAATATGCGATATTTTATGACGCAAATTTAAAGCTGTAAACGCCTTCTACTCTGTTCAATCAATGTAGAAAAAACCAGATTTCTACATTTGAAGATCCACACTCCGGTTAAATACCATCAAATGATGGTAATATGTGCAGAAGGGGTTTTTCAATTCGAACGAAAAACAATTAATCGTTTTCTTCTTTATTAAAAATACAATCCTTCGAATAAATCTTGGACTAAAATATCTCGATGAAATAAGTATGAGAGAAGTTTTAAATTAAAAGTCAATGGATCGAGGGCTTTTGGATTTCCCAATGGCGCGAAACTAGATCAACCCAAATCCCGTTAACATCCCCCCACGACTCATTCTTTGCCACGTCCCTGAATCCACCATTATTTCTATTTCTCACTCATTTTTAAGGCTAGTCTGATCCGGCAGCAAGGCCTGCGCTGGGAGTTCCAAGTTCCAGGCAGCCACGAGGGGGGTGGGGAGGGGAGGGGCGGGAGGTGAAGAGAGTTAATAGGATAAAAGGCAATCAGATAATATTATAAATAGCTGCGACCGGGCCTGGAATCCAAAATGGCCGCACTTATGAAGTGCAGCGCGGTGGCTGGTAGCAGGGTTGCATCTGAGGGGAGAGTTATTATAGTCTCCCACCCTGACCCCTCCGCCCCTTTCATCTGCCCCCTGCCTCCCCTCTCCCCTATCCTATCCCCTCTCAAAGGGGTTCTGTGGCCTCCCCCTTTCGATTCTCGCGGCTTGCCTGGGTCTTTCTCGCACGCATGCTGCCGATAGCCGGGTCAATCCGAAGAATTCGCCGGTTTAATTGCGTAATGAAACAAATGATATATTACCACCGCAATAAACTCTCAGTCAAAGTTGCCGAATTGATTGGTCATAGATATCGAATGAAGTGATCTTAAAATGATAGAGCTCCCTCCTTCCACCGAGTACCTGCGACTTTTTCATGATTTTATTTTAGTTTTATTATAACGCATGCTATTGTGTTATCCGTTTCCGCAGAGTCGAATTTTTATAAGGTTGTCTGAAAATTCCATAATTTATTTTGTGTTACCAGCCAATTTACCGCGCAAAACTGTGCAGATACTGAAGTCATACAGGCCTAAAGTAGCAATATGATAGTTCGCGGATGAAAGTCTAGAAAAGGTGATTTAAGACGTGTTGTAAAAACCAATTCTCAAATAAGCTTGGATTCTTGGAAACCCGTTAAGGGACACATTTCAATTCTATAAACGAAACACTGCACCAACCAACATTGTACCATGGCAGGCCGTAAATAAATAAATAAATAAATAAATAAATATATATATATTGTGAATCACCAATTACAAAATCAAAAGTATTACTCATTTCAGTACGGGACTTTCTTTTAAAATAGCAAACTTTGGTAATATACATTTTCTGTGGCAAAGAATAAGATTTTTTAAAATGTTTTCTTTTCCCTCTCTCCCTTCCCCCTCCCCATCTTTCCCCGCTCCCCCACAAAATATTTGACGTCCTACACGAAGAACCTACGGTACTCTTTTGGACTTTGTTAAAAAGCTAACTTCCTCTAGTTTGTCATCAAAATTTCTTCGGTAATGTACGGATGTAAAAACTTAGATACTATTTTTTTCAGTTCTTAGGGATCTTCCGTGATATTTTTTAGAAACTTCATACTTACTGCCTCACCCTAACTGTTTTTTTTTTTTCATTTGCTGAGAATGTTTTGTGACCTACAATGTATTTATTTATTCTTAGCTAAATTGAAAATTTTAAAAGTTGTAAACGCGACTGAACTTCTTAACTTTGAGAAGAACGATGAGGTAAAAGATACCGCAGCGTGGTACACATTCTGTAAACATGTATGTAGCAGTTTACTGGTGCGTCGTGGAGTCCTGCTACGAGAGGAGGGGGAAGGGGAAGTTAGGTCTGAAGAGCTCTACGTAATCCATAATATACAGGGTACATCTGAAAGCTGAGACAAGTTATTAGCCGCGAGAATGAAAGAGGGTGAAACTCCCTCCCGCGTTCCGCGTTCCACGTTCCGCATTCCGAGTTCAGTTTTTCCGTTCCGTCTGATCGCATTCTTGATGGCTTAATTCAATTTCCAGCGGAAACTATTGGCGAGGTGACGTTACTCGGCGGAAATCATGCGAGCAGAGCAGCGGCGTGGCGTGCTTCGATATATATCGATATTTCCCCATTTGAAGCTTTGGTAAAGAATCGATTATTAAGGTGTTCGTTGCGGACACCCTGATAATCGATCATTTTCCACACGTTTAAATAGTAGATCAATCGATATATCGCAAAGCACGCCAAGCCACTGGAGCAGAGTCGAGACCAATCAATAATTGGACGGATTTGTATACTTAAAGGCTTTCTCTAGGTTGAGCGTTTTTCAAAGGCCTTAACCGTAAGGGAAAGTCATTCGAGATACGTTTCTTCTTATGAACCATCAATTTGAGTAGTTAATTTTCTTTCGAATGTAAACAGAAATTACGCCTTTAAAATTAGGTTTGAACATCCTAATTGTTCGACGAAAGTCTGTCTTATTTGCTCGATTAGAAGGAGCACTGATAAAACTCTTGGAGTAAAATTAGAAGTATGTCTCACTCCGGAGTCTATATTGCTCCCAAAGAATCTGAGTAATATGAATGCAGAGAGGTATCTACTCTTTTCTGGAGTGCCTTACAAGTTTACGGAGCAAATTTTACTCTTTTTGCGGAGTGCGAAGTATTGATAGAGAGGTGCAAATTTTACAAGTTAAATCGCAATGTTCGATATTCAAACTTGGTCATGAATTGTCAGTTTCATCTACCTATTTAGTACTGCCTTCAACACGTTTAAAAACAAAACCTCTTTGAAGAAGAAGGAAACTCGTAACTAAAATTCGACAATTTTCAAAAATCTACTTTTTTGTTGTTATCTTAATTTTTTGGGTGGCAAAGGTGGAGGCAAATCTCTAATCTTTTATCTAATAAAAATTGATATTATTCATTAATGTTGACGGTTGATCCTAATGATTTTTTCCACTTATAGTTCCATAAAAAATGAGTTTAGTTGTACCTCATACAAGTCAATAATAGTCGCTTTTAGGTAAGCATGGACTAAGCCTGCGTGCCTGATGTTTCTAAGTGGAAATGTTCCATACCTTCACTTGCCGTCATGAGTGGTCAATGTTGATGCACGTTCTAAATGTTTGTAAACATTTATGATACTTCAATGTTTTTGGCTGAAAAAAAGGCAACCTTCAAAATGTGTGTCATTTTACTGTGGCAGGGACTCAGGGAGTGCAATACCTGATGGTGCAGGGCACGGCCAATCGCCTTCAAAGGGAGAAAATGCTATCCCACTAGCATGTGCACTAGAGTGTATGTATGGCACGGCGACTCAAGTGGTTCAGGAGCCATGTATGTGAGCGCAGCAATCCTCTTCCGACCTCCAAGTCCTAGGCCTCGCCAATATCGCCATGATTAAATTTTACATGATTTACCGAATGTCATTAAAAATTTAATAATGTAAAATTTTGCGAATTAACATAGGATACTAAAGGATTGGAAAAATTATTTTCATTAAATTTTGTTCAATTATGCCGAACTGTGATCAAGCAGCGAAATCTGAATTAAAATTTTCTGATCCGTCAAACGTAATCAAAAATAGACAAAGGCTACTTGAATTGAAACTAATTCGATCAATATTCTTTGAAAATTTCCCAAATTTACTGTAGAAAGCATATCTAATCAATAAGACAATCGAATACGCTCACAACAAAATTTTGATCAAAGCGACTCTATTGCGGTGAACGAAATGCAAAAGTTTTATCCTAACCTGAAACACTTCCTTTTTATAATTTTAATTCTATATTTAAATATAATTCTTATAATTTCTAAAACTAAATTAATTCACCAGATTCCACAAAACGCCAAAAATTGAAACATCTCTGAGGACGCGTCCAATTTCAAGTCAACCCTTATCAAATTTTACGGGGCTTCTCCTTGTTTTTTAGAGAGAGACAAAGGAGGAGAGAGAGAGTAAACCAGAGCTCACTAAGCACAGCAAGTCAAGAGAGCTGTCATTTATTTAATTCCTTAAACCTATAAAAGGTATCCATCTGAAACTCAACATGTATTAAGTCAGTTAGCTTTTGGTTATTAGAGACATTCAGCACCTTAGGTCTAGGTGAGAATATACATAATGTATCCCGTAGTTGCCCTAAAGCGGAGGGCAGCAATCTTGAATGTAGAGACAAAAACGAGACATACAAGACTTCAAGTTGTGTTAAAAACAACTCGGAAATTTCAAACTGCATCGGGGATACTCAGCAATTACCACTTGCCACGTAATAAAGAAAACCTCTTTATGAACCGTGGAAAGCTGCTTGTTACGGCTGCAGATTACGATGAGATCAGAACCGAGGGAAATGAGGCGATGTTAAATTCCACGAAACGGAGGGGCAAAAGAAGGCTCTTTGGAAGGAATTTTAACGTCTTATTACTTCGATAAGTTCTGAGGGGAAGTCTTTATTGCCGCTTTTCTCAACCACTCGGTCTGGGGAATGCACATAGTCAGGGCAAAAAGTTAGGATTTTTGTGAGGAAAATCGGTAAAATTTGGAACTTCCGGCACCTAAGTTGAACTTTTTGTAATCACCCCAACCAACCCAATGCCTCTCAAAGTTACCCCTCGCGGGACGTCTTTACCAGAAGTTTACGCCTCCTCCTTTTCAATTTTTATTTTTACTTTATTAACTCTCAAGATTCTTTGGTCGTCTTATTTGCGCCATCCTAGTACTCAGTCTCTGTTAATTTGACCGGAATAACCAAAAATACATACATCTCAATAATTTAGGAGAGTTGCTCTCTCTTTAATGAGTGTTTTCACCCTGTTTTTTCCCTTGTGTTAGCCGCCAAAGGTTATTGTGCTTAGTTTTATGTAACAGGTCAACAAGTTAGTTTATACTCCGGGGCCACAATTTTTTATGTATGTATGTATGAGCCGCTTTTACGGCGCGCTAGGGCGCTCTGCGACGCCTATTCTCCACAGGAATCTGTCATGGTAGAGATCCTCCGGAAGCTGGCATCTCTCCATCTCTTCATGGATGCCCTCTACCCACCGTTTGGCTGGACGCCCTCTCCGTCGCCTACCTGGGGGGACCCACTCCAACACCTTCTTCGGCAACCTGGTATCAGCCATTCTCTGCACATGCCCATACCATACCAATT
>NW_017547231.1:594920-651119 GCF_001854935.1 Bemisia tabaci | reverse complement strand
AAAAAAAAAAAAAAAAAAAAAACTGTGAAAAAATCCGTGACCCCCTTGAAAAGTGGTTTTAAGTAATTTTTGAGGTCAGAAATGGAAAGTACGTGGAAAATTACATAAGAAAACATGTAATGGATGACATCAAATCGAGGATTTGGCGAGGAACAGCCGCGGAAAGAGCGCGCCGCCAGCCGTTCAACCCTCATCTTCACCCCGTAGCGCCTTCAAAAGTGGTTGTAAGTAATTTTTAAGGTCAGAAATGAAAAGTACGCGGAAAATTACATAGAAAAACATGTAATGGGTGACAACTAAACGAAGATTAAGCGAGGAACAGCCGCGGAAGAGCGCGCCGCCAGCCGTTCAACCCCTATTTTCACCCCCTAGCGCCTTGAAAAGTGGTTGTAAGTAATTTTTAAGGTCAGAAATGGAAAGAACGCAAAAAATTGCATAAGAAAACATGTAATGGGTGACATCAAAACGAAGATTTGGCGAGGAACAGCCGCGGAAAGAGCGCACGCCAGCCGCTCAACTCCCCCACTTCACCCCCCTGTATCTCCGAAACCGCTTTTTAACTCAAGCTGAAATTTTTACCTGAGACTTGGGGCATCATATGCAACAATTTGGCGCAAGTTCCGTTTGCAAAATCGAGGGCCTAAAAAGGGGCGAATTTCGACCCATTTTTAACAAGGCTCTTTTCACAGAATATTCATATTCACACGGAGAAGAGAAATTTTCAAGAAATGACGTTTAGTGGTTTTCCGTGTAAAAAATAAAGTATGAGAGGGAAATTGCATTGCCGCAAACCGATAAACGCATTTCTGCAGTTTCACCATCGATACATCGCATTTCGATATAGTGCTGCTTTGAACTTTCAATGATTAGTCCGCAGCGAATGATCAGCCTCAAGGCCTATATACACACGGCGATTAGTCGCCGCAATTGAAAGACGGAAGCCAATGGAGAGCCTTGATTTCGATCCATTGACATCGATATATCGAAATCAATGCTCTCCATTGGCTTTCGTCTTACGTTCGCGGCGATTAATCGACGTGTTAATCTAGGGCTTTAGAGCTCAGTTAGCCCTCTCACTTTGGCCCCCGAAAAAAGGAAAGAAAGACAAAATCTGGAGTCGCGTCGTTTCAAAAACAAAAACAATGCGTGTGAAACAATCCAACGGAGCATCCGAATCTAGAATCCGTGCCGCGACATACTGTGACTGTCGGCCCGAGACAATTGTTTACTGAGAAAACAGCTCCCGGCGGCAAAGGTCACTCCCCTGCCGGCTCCACCGTAACCGGAGCTTCTCGCCTCTTCTGGAAGCGGAAGTCTCTGGCGCCACTCCGGCTCCGCGGAGCATATGGGACGTTTAAATGCCACGCACCCGAACTCCCGAAGACGCGGGTATCTCCGTCTTCTTACGGGAATCACCTCGGCAACGGCTTTTGTCTCCGCACTCGCTTTAATTAAGTGGTTCACTTTTGACTTAGCCCCGTTAAGACCCCCTGACAATAGGAGCTTCTTCCACGGTTGTCATGTTTTCCCTTACAAATGGACCATTAAGATCCGTAGCTTTACCTTGGATACGTATTCGTTCCTTTAACAGCTACGATCCTAAGATGTCCCTTATGACCAAGTTTATAGAAACGTACCGAATCGGATCAAATTTGAACCGAGAAAAAGAAGTTTAAAATTGTATTCCTCCACGAAGAGGCTACGCTTTCGGAGTGCTTTTCGGTCCCCAAAACGCTACAAGCGTATCAGGCGTTACCAACATGATTTGACAACGTTATTTTTTCAACAGATGATTCTCGGAGTGCACTGCTTACGTGCTATCTTTTGTCACTTGTTCCTCTTTTTTCCGGCGTCTTTGTTTTTTTCCTGAGAACTTTATCACGAGATTGGAGCTGCATAGACAATGCTGCAAGAAGAACCGTTCAAGCCCAAAAATCCGAATTTTGCCCCAGTGTTTCTGTGGGAAGCATTCCTTAGCGTAGAGTGCAGTAACGTGGAGCTAATTATTCCATCTTGTCTCAAAAACACTCAAAGAATCGAAGAATACTATTGTCAAAAGTAAACAGTGAACTTCCTTCAGAGGAATGATTTTCAAGCTCGAAAGTTCCGCTCGGCATGGGTACATATGGAATTTTCAAGCCTTACATATACAAAATTTTATTTCTCAAACACACTTTTCCACACGCTTTTTTCCTTCATCAAATTTTTACGTCCCCCTTGACGCTTACATAAAGTTTTCTTTTATTTCTCCTCTTATTTTATTTTGTTTTTTAGGGGGGCACTATGATGCAGGAAACCGAAGAAAAAAAGGGTTGAAGAACATTATGATTGGACCTTGACCTTATAAAAGGAAAGAAAAAGTGTGTGCGTAAAACTTTAATTCTATTACTTTTTATCTTTGAGGAAAATGACATCAGCGAAACAGATGTAGTCGTCTCGTTTCCTGGAATTCGTCGGATAGATCAAGTCAGCGGTGAATGGAAATTTTTAAGTTACCCGGAACTGAAGCTAGTAAACCGCGAAAAAAGTTTGCAAACAAATGCCAGGGTCTGGAAAGTTAAAAGATGCGCATACGCGCAACCCCATTCATGACATTGAACCTCAGTGCCCTTTCATAATTATCGCCCCTATTCAAATGTTATAATAAAGATGTAAAATTTTGTGTGTGTTCATGTACAATAAATTTTGCACTCGGCTACCTTCAGCTGAATGCGAGATTGAGCCTAAATTCCTAGTATTCCGCTCGTAATTGACCCTTTTCCAGGGATCAATCCTGTGACTTCTGGGATCGAGAGTGTAATGAAGTTCTGTTCAGAGACTTTTAATCATGACCGCAGTAATTCAGTACGATAGAATCGATAATGGCTCAAACAGAATCATTTTAATTAGTTTCTATTTTTATGCTACTCTCATGAACATGTTGTTTCCAACTTTCTGAGGCCGAACCAACTTGCATAGACACACCCTGCTTCCATCCGACAATCACATAGAATTTCGAGGTTCTTCACGAGGTGTGATCTTGCTGAATAATTGACTTCCTTTCTTGGGATTTCTCGGCTTGAAAACAATATTCAGCACAAGCAAAGAGAGAAAATTGTAACCCCTGCGTAGCCTTAAATCATCATGTGCCAACTCTGATAGTCCATTATACTTAATTAGTCCATTTTTGCCGATTCCGATGGAATCATTTGTTTAAAACATAGGATTATAGGTTTTATTTACATTTTAATGCAAATTTGGTTAGCTTTCATAGAACATGGTAAAATGATTGAAAAAAACTGAATGTTGCACTGAAGAAGACCTCGGTTGTTGGCGATTGAAACGTTCGTTTCGTTTTGTTTCCTGTAAGGTTTTTAGTAGTTCTCATCTCTCTGCAGTTTGAAATATTATTTTTTTAATTTATATTCGGCTTGAAGCTCGATTATTTTTTCAATCATTTTACCAGGTTTTATTTACTGGAGAATATTTACCCTCCCTTTCAGAAATTTTGGTTGGTTATGTTGGTCTGTTTTCAACATCAAGTAGACACTAGAATTATGACAGCTATTATAGTGTTCCTGCTATTTCAACTTAAACTAACCCGGAACAACATAGAGTGCACCAATGGGGCAATTTATTACCATCAAACCTTTGATAATAAACATAATCTGCTCGTCCTGCCAAAAAGTTTATGGTACCCTTAGAAGTGAAAAGGCATCCAAACGCGAAGTTTGCTTTTAAAGGACAATAAGGTTTTATGCCCTTCGACCACCTCGCGAATCAACCTCCCGAACTGATTCACGCCTCAGGCGTTATGCATATTTTAAGATAGAGTGTGATTTGAATTTTTATGATATGGTATTTGTTTAGTTTTCTGAGCGTATAGCTCTTGTATATATGCTCAGACACTTCTGAAGCAGGCCTCGCATCTATTCTGACAACTCAAAACACACCAACTTTTCACTGGACCGAAATTGTTTTAGGAAGGTAACAGCACACTAACCGACCTCTAGAAGTTGCGAAATTACCCACAAAATCGTACAGTAACAACCTTACCAACCTTACAAACCAATCAAATTACTAAAGCCCGAACTGGCATCGTTGCAGCCAAATCCGAGGCGCCACCCTCCCCTTCGCGAGGGGACGCGAAAGGGTGCGCTCATATGCTCGCGCGAAGGGGCAGGGGGTTGCGGGGCCACGCGGAGAGGAAGGGCGGCCCGGACGCAAATTTACCCACGAAAAAAGGAAAAATAATAAAAGCGCTGCACAGAAACGAAATGCGAGTGGTGGCCATGTTTAAATCATGACACCATCTTGCGATAAGTCGTGCGCCCCCTAACCCCTTCGTCTACACCGTCAATGCACCCATTTGCGGTTGAAACAATGCCAGCCAATATTTGCTCCTTCGCACACTGGTTTAACTCCGCAGAGAAGTTGACAAAAAGTAACTTTTGGGCGTATAAAATCGACTTTTGTTGGATAAGCCGATATTAGATCTTAAATCCACTGGATTAGCATACAATTATTGCTTTAATCACTAGGATTACAGATCGATCAAAATCTAATAACTTTTAATACACTTATTCTTGGGAGCAGAGTTTTCTGTCTCTTGTGGATGTCCACCGTCTGGGTGCAGGGGGTCCATTTAAAAACCCACAGTTTGTCGAGCACTTGACATTGAACTCCTCCGATTGGTTGAAATGAATGGGTCTATTCCCCTCCCAGTCAGAAGTTAGTACTGAATTAAGTAACTTTTTCTTGAAGTAATAAGGTTTTGGATGCACAATCGGCAAATGACGCCATAATGGACACGCTCCTGATGTAGACGATTACGCCTAAGGCTGTGAAGGTGGCAACTTGCGGAGGAGACTTCAATCGATGGTCCGTCAGGCTGGGGGATGGTGGTTGAGTCATTCGACGGACTCCTCAATGGTATTAAGAAATTTCAAAGTAAAATAGCCCATAACTACTAGCCACAGTGGCATTTTTGGCAGCAATCTGCTGGGAGCTTGAAGAGGGACCTCCAAGTGATGAAGGTCAAAAGCTATAGGGTTCACGACGTCATATTCTGACAGTTGGGCTGCATTTTGCAATTTGGAACTAAAATTTCTGGCTCATCAGAAAAAACACTTCCAAGCATAGGGAAACTAAAGGTACACACGTTGATTTTAAACTTGGCCAGAATTTATAGGTCCAAATTGCAAAATGTAGTCCAGGTAGCACCTATGGTATGGACATGTGCTTGCACATAATGCCGACGGAGAGGTTGCCCAAATAAGTTTTGGATTGGGTACCATCTGGAAATGGACAATAATGACGACCCATGAAGGGATGGTGGGAAGATTTTACACCGTCATTTGCACAGTTACTTTCGAGGAAAAATGGACACGTGGCGTTAGGGTGTCGCAGAGCGCCAGAGTGCGCAACAGGAGCGACATATGTGTATGTATGTTTTGCATGTCTCTCCATCTGGTCATAAAATTTTAGTCTACCCGAGGAAATGCTATCCTGTGCACAGGAGAGAGAGGAAAGAGGAAAAGAACTGTTAAATGAACGGATCTTTCCTCATTGTTTTGGTTTCCTCCCATATGGAGAGGAAGTGAATGTTCAACGAGCAAACGCAACAAAAGATAAATGGTGCCATGTAAAACTAGGTCATCAGTCAGTTCCAAAAATTGATAACGAACCGGAAGGGTAGGCTCAAACATTTATTAAGTGTCGTCAGTGTGATGTTTCTCAATCAGGAGGAATGATATCTTAAAAACAAGTACTTAAGGAACCAGGAGAGATATCGTTACGCCGAAAGTGTAAATAAATTGAGTTTAGTGTAGAGAGGGGACCAATTGTATTGACCTGATATCCTCAAGTGACATGGCTTTAGAGTCTACACATTTTTGAGAATCTCGGAGATTCATTTAAAATGAGAGGACGTTCCTTTGAAACAACAGCAATACCGTTTGAAACAATGAAATTTTTTGTTGACTCAACGAGATGCCTCGTCCGGGAATTATTAACCGTAATTCCTATTAATCCAGAAGAAAATTTTTCTCAATGTAGATAATGAAGTAATATAATTCGCGATCATAAAGAATATACGTCTACTACATTTCAAGTCAGAATTTTGTTTGTTTTCTGCGTAAAAAAAGTAAAACATGCCGGTGAAGAACAAGCAACTAGTGGTTAGTGGTTAGGTGAAGTTTGGTTAAGTCCGTCAAATTATCGTAAATCAGTGAATTTGAGATGCAATTGGACGTATTTTTGCTAAATGAAACTATGTGCAAGTAGAAGGATGGGGTGTGCTCGTTAGTTCAGGGCCATGAATGGGCCATGAGTGAATGGGAATTTAAAAGCGCCAGTGACGTCAGCGGTGACGACCGAGCTCGACGTCGACGAGAAGCTCACCGATGTGTATGTGTCGCAGGCAATTAGTCAAATCAGGCATTTAGTCAAATGCCTAGGCAAATAGTCAAATTTTACCGAAAACCCACTTTGGCTATTCGCCTAGGCAGTTGATAAAGTGCCTAGGCATTTGACTAAATGCCGTATGGCCTTTAGGCAAATAGTGAAACTCGTTAAAAATCAGGCAAATAGTCAAATTGCTTGGCTTACAGGAACACTTCATAACACCTTGGCCGCCAAACATACAGCCGGCTGCAACCGCCTCACGGATCGATATGAATTTTTCTCGCGGAATTTGTGAAAAGTCGAAATCAACACAGTCGATTCGTCGAAGGTCAGGTCTGGCGCACCAATTTTTTTATGATTCCACCAATAGTTCCGACTTGGTAAACTCCGTTACGAATATCTGTTACGAAACCTTGTACATTCTGATGATCAAGCGGCCCTCTATCGACTTTTGGGACGGCAAAAAAACCTTGTCTTCTATTTGTAAATCATCAAACAGTTTTTTACTTGATTCTGCCATGCCAGCTGCTGCATCTTTTTGCCTTTCATGAGTTTCAGAACGTGTCTGACGAATTACTATTTCATTCTGGCATAAGTTACAAAGGAAGGTAAGGGATGTTTGCCCGTCTTCGAGGGTAGTTTGCCCACATTGTGCATGGCAGACATTAGGACATGTCGAACACTGTTCAGTTTTACCACCTGTCTGACAGTTACAGCAAGGGACATCATTTATGTCATCTTCCAATCTAGCAGCTTTTTCTACAGGTGCATCCGATGGTTCCGGCTCATTTGAATCCCTAGAGCGTTTTCTTTCTTCATTCCCTTTGTTCTGCAAGTTTTCAAAATCTTCTTCAGTCGTTAATTTAGCAAGAATGGAGGATGGTATATTGGTGCTTCCAAGACCCATTTTCGGTTCCGAAACCAAACAGAGCCGTGTACGGTGATCGGTTCAAAATGCGATGGAAGCACCTCTAGCCCCGGTCCGTTCATTTGACTATGTGCCTGATCACCTCTCGGCATTTTGTCAAATGCTCAGGCATTTAATAAAATGCCTAGGCATTTAATCAAGCGCCTAGGCATTTAGTCAAATGCCTAGGCAAATAGTAAACTTCGTTAGTTTCTTACATTTCTTGACTATTTGCCTAGGCATTTGACTAAATGCCTGATTTGACTAATTGCCTGCGACATATGCTTTAACTCATGAGCCTTGTCCACAACGCTGCTTCCACATGCCCCGGCTCATGAGTTAGCATATTATTTTGGCGCTCAGTTCCTTTTGAATTAATGTCAAATCCCGTTTTTCCATTTCCTCAAAAGGAACTATATCCACTTTTACACTGTTCCTTATCCAGCTCACCACGAGCGCAACCCATCTTTCCACTTGCCGATAGTTTCCTTTAGCATAAATCCGCCAGATTATCTTACAGCATTCTTGCACCGATCCGGATCTGCAGTTTTATCGTATGTTTTTTAAGGTGAGGGAGACGTGTTGAATAATGAACTTGTTTGAGAAAACATGCAGAGACTTTAACACTTCTTGAGGAGCGCAATCTCTGTCCTGGGAGACGCAGGAACAGAGGGCCTCATCCTGGGACAATGCGACCCCCGAGGTGCGGTTTTGTTCTCTTTACGTGTTAGGATTGACACCAATTTGCCCTCTCCTCCTTCCTCCAGGACTCAATGCCAGGCAGGTGAGCAATCTTACGGAATTTGTACTCAACTCCCTCTCCACCCTCACAAACCTCGTTGCCAAGTTTCCAATGAAAATATGCAATGTTATTGCGTGACGTCACCATCAGAATTATAAGTGATTGTGATTATTATTTTTGCTCATTTCTATACGACCCCAAAATATAATGTAAGATTATCAAGATTTAATTACAAGAATTGGAGATAGTTTTTCCTGCAGTTTATCCTTTTGTCCTATCTTTGAACATGGAAAATTATGAAGGAGTCTGCATTAACTATCCAATTTCCTTCAAATCCTCATGATTTGATCATGAGTACTTCGATACAGTTGATGTAGGTAATTTGCACCAATAATGTAACCTTCAAAGTTCATACTGCATGAAAAAATCGAATAGTAATAATAGAGGTGATAATATTTTTTAGAAGTGGTAGTAGTTGTAGAATTAGAAAACGTATATAAAAGACGATTATAGGAGCTCAACAGAGCCATTGAGTATCACAGCATTGATGTAATAAAATTATTAATTGAGATCTTGATTTTTTTTTTCTTTTTTTGACTTTTTTGTCTAAGTTGACTCACTTTAAATTTTTCAAAATATAAGGTTTCAAAATTTTTCACAAATATTTTGAAAAACCACCAGTGCCTTAGTTTGATTAAAAGCTGTAAGTTTCGAAAATATTGAATGTTTCAGTGCGCTATGTTCGTGTCAGAAAGTCATGATTCCTCTCCTCTTAAGTTTCCAAGCGTTAGGAATAATTTTTTTTTTTTTAATGTACAGGTGCAATTTTCTACCCTCCGCCATGTAGAATAAATGTTTAACCTCTAAAATATTGCTCTTAAAATTAACCTAGGAGTTGTCTGAATTGCATTTTTCATCGCAACTTGACAATGTGGTATAACCCTTTCTTGGCCTCGGGGTTTCGTGATGCTGGGAGTCGAGTACCTTTCATCCGAGGCGTTGAATAAGGTTGAGAAATGTGATGAATTGGTGGGACGGGTGGATGGGCGAGAGGAGGCGCCCACTTCTGAGGGTGCATTCGGAGGACTGATAGGTTCCATCTTCCGAGGCTTTTGCGATATCTTGTGTATAAGTAATTGGCACGACTGTCCTCGGCACAGTAACTGCCAAGAAACAGTGAAGTAACTGTTCAATAATAATGTATTTAAGCTTCATTTTGCAATTTGGAATTAACATTTCTAGCTCAGTTTCGAAAAAACGTATGTACTATTAGTTTCCCTATGTACATACGTGTTTTTTTCGAATGAGCCAGAAACTGCAGCTCCTAATTGGACTATACTTTGCAATCCGGAACTAAAATTTCTGGCTCGGTTTAGAAACAACGTATGTACCATTAGTTTTTCTATTACGAATGAGCCAGAAATAGTTCTCAACTGCCGAAAAATGAGGTCCAATTGCAAAATGAAGTCCAATTGAGCCACTCAAAAGTAGATAAACTGATGAAAAGCACCGAAACTATAAAATCGTATATATTGGTCTCTCAATCTTGGAAAAAAATAAATAAATAAAAAAAAAAGAAAAACAGGTTGATAGGAATTACACAAAATTCATTTCTGTAGGGACATAGAGTTTCAGTAAAATTGCGAGAAGCAATGTGAATACGACTCTCGAAACTTTCACAGCTGACTCTAGTAGTAGTAGATCATAATAATACCATTATCGTGCCGAACAAACGCGCATAAATCTAAAGTATCTAAACATTTCAGAGAATAAATTCGGGTAGATAAATTTTTTATTGGGGAAATTTGGCAACGCTCGATGGCTCATAAAACTTTTCCTTCAGCAGAGCATTAATGTAAAACTACAGCTCAGATAATTGCACCCACGGGTGCAGCTAAAATCATTATNGGGGGGGGGGGGGGATGAGGGACGATTCATTCTTTGTGAGACTCTTTCGGTGATGAATGGTGGCTACATGGAACACAACTTTTCTGGTAGGGGCGCCAACTTTCTTCGGACCTGGTCTCTCAATGTACGTGCTTGTGACGTAGCCATTGGCGGATCCAGCAAATTGGCAACATTGTTTTTCTATGGAAAAGTATCGACTTTTGGAGGGGCCAGGTGCTCCAACAAGAATCGAGTATTTAACATAGGCTTTAATGGAGGAAACCCGGTGTGCCAAATTACTGGATCCGCTTCTGAATTCACCATAATGTCCATCTCATTGGACCATAGCTATAATCTGCGACAGCTGGTTACATCTGCGCTTCCAGCTCTGAAAAGTCACAAGGGTTATTCACGGAGCTTTGCAATGTTACATAATTCTAAGATTGTCAAAAGATAGCACATGTTATTACGCAGAAAATTTGAAATAGATAACAATGTATGGACGTAGAACATTTTTCTTACCTGTGACGTAAGCGTTAGAATTAAAACCGGAATTTTTTTGTAGTTGGGGAAAACCTGAAACAGACGCAAAAAGAGTGTCAATTTAGATTTCAGATAACATTACGTAAAAAAGTTGATTTTGACATTAAAAACTCGAAAGGACAGCTGCTAACATTCCTCTCAGTGAATCGTGTATTTCACCGAGAGCTACTCAAAAACAAACAAACAAAAACCAAAAAAAAACAAAAAAAAAAACGTAGCACTCTAGTTAATACTAATGGGCCTTTACGGGCTTTTAATTACACACAACTAGTAGATAAATAAAAGTATTAATTTAGTATTAGTTATTCGAATGAATTTTGCTAGTTGCCCTACTGCTTTACCAAATTTATCGGATATAACGACTGACAAATTTGATAAATCGAGTAGCTTTTCTAATATATGCTTCCTTTCAACGTCTAAAACCGGATTTCATTGAGTGATAAGGATCCACCAAGGTGAAATTCCTTTCAGAAGACTTTCCTTTCATATTCTCACTTTCTTACCGATCATGTAAGTTATAGGTAGGAATGTTAAGCCCAATTCACACCATCAAACTTTCCGTTCAACTCTTGAATGCAATTTGTCGCATGAAAAGTTGAATAGTGTGATACCGATCCGAAAAATCGACAATTTGATGAAAAATTGAACGAAAACTTGAATGTGACTTCACACCCAACTTTTCTTTCAAGTTTCCATCCAATTGGCGGCGCAAATTGGATGGAAAATTTAGCGAATAGTAATTGAATTTTTGCTTTCAACTTTCCATCCAGCTTTTCGTTATTCAATTATGTCGGATGAAAAGTTTGATAGTGTGAATTTGGCTTAACAGGTCTAAGGAGCAAGCACCAGATCTTATCATTTTTAGACTTTCTCTCCCTTGGTCGAGTTTTTTCAAGCACCATCAACCCTTCATCCCTCTTAAAGACTCTTTAGGCGCCTTTAACACCCCTCTCTCCTGCTTCCTAAGAATCGCATCAACCTGCGCGCATCCCTTTATTTCCGCGCTTTAAAAAAGAAAAGAACAAAATATGAACAGGTTTGAATATTACCGTTCATCTTTCTTACTCTTTTCCCTCACTCATCAAATTTTCAAAAGCACCTCCATTTGCCAATAATCTGTTACGCCCCTGTAAGCTTAACATCTCCTCTATAGGTGCCCGATGGTCTTAAAAATTCTCAAAGATAAAATAATTCGGTATACAATACATGCCTTTTTCACAAAATAAAACTTTTAAGTTAGTTAGAAGGTCAAACATTGTATTCCCTTTTTGACTAACAATAAGAGAACTTGGAAAAATATTTTAGCCTGCCAGAAAAAAAATTAACCCAAATTGTGTCAGGAGTTTTTACGTAACTAGCATCTTCAGCATCACCATGGTGACAAGTGTCTTACAGGCTATTTCAGGGAGTTTAAATCGTCGAAAACTTTTTGGTGAAGTTTTAAAAATTTAAAAGTAAGTTATCATTGTTCGAAAAGTAGCAATCATATTTTAAAATCTAAACAAACAAAAAGTTTCCATAGTGTTAAAATATTGCAATATCAAGCTTTATAGTTCATCTCTCAGTAACCGATGCCATCATTAGAGGCTGTACACCATAACTGTATAAAATAAAGCACACTGCTGAAATAATGTGCGTAAAATTTCCTTTTTGTTGCTGTTCTGCATGAAATCTTAAATAATGGTAACCATGACCAATTATTGTGTTTTTTACCACTCTTTCAGACCCTTTCATCCCTTAGTAGAGGAACCATCACCAACAAAATTCCTTGTTCCAAACGCGCTCCAAATTGTAGTCACCCCTTTTTTACTCACTTGCATGTTTTCCTTGACGATTTTTTTTGAGAGGGGGGGAGGGGCAGGAGCAGAAGCACTAACACTAGACCTGGAATCCATCAGGGATTCAAGTAAAGTCCTTTAACATCGTATATCACGCATCTCACCCACAGTCAAGCACAAAACGTGTGAACCCCCTCGAATTGAAAGTATCTCATAACACAAACTAATTACGATCTAATTGAAAGCCCTCTTTGGTTTTTAGGACAGTTCAAAGCGGCGGGGACCTCTCAATGCGATGACATGCCGTGTCGGAGCGGTTGAGGCATTCGAAATCCGAGTCAACCGCGAAATTAGCTTTTCATCGCGAAAAAATCGACACCGGTCTCCCATCACTCGTGTCTTGTGTGAAAGCTCACCCTCTCCTCATCCAACCTCATCCTTTCATTCCATTCTATCGCCATCGCCCGCAAATTAGGCATTAAACGGCCTGGGTAAGAATCGAAAGTGAGAAAGGCCGAGAGAGACGATGTATCGTTACGCGTTCGATAGCGCCCTATTCGTTTTTCAGGAGACATATCGAAGCAAGAATTTTGATGCCGCTAATCTACAGTCGAATCAATACCTCACTTTTCACGTCAGGTGTCAATAGCGTTGCGCACGCGAACTTACGCGCTGAGTTGCCATTTCCAAAAAAAGTCAACTTTATTAAACTTTCTTTCCTTCCGAAGTTTTTATCAGGTAGTACTAACCTTACATCCATTACCGTTCCCATAATTTCTAGTAATTATTCCTGATGCAATCGTCCGAAACAAGTGTGTGCACCATGATTCATTGATCGATAAAAAATAATTTTAAGTTGTGCGCTCCCATGATTTCCATCCTATGTGATCGATATGGTTTCTCAGTTCGCTAGTTGCGAAACGTTGTGCGCCGGACCTTGTGTTACACGAGTAATATTAGTGTGTTTTACACGTAGTAGGAGGCAGAAATCACTGAACTAGTTCAGTGTGTTTTTATGTGTTTTGTGCGTGACTTAGATAGCAACTTCCAAATCTTTAATTAAAAATCCCAAATTAGAAAAAAACGTGTGTTTCGATTACCAATGCGGTGATTCAACTGATGCCTCATTAATTTTAGATTTACGTATATGACGTAGCGCAGGGTTGCACGGGTGAAATGAAAAATATGAAATATGAACGTTTCCGTGAAATATTTCATGAAATTGTGAAAAATATGAAACATATGAGACACATTTTCAGGGGCTGGATATGCAACACGCACTAAAAAACACCAAACAGCAAAAATCAATCGCCTTTCATTTAATTTTGCATTTAATTTCGAAAAATATTTTTCATTCTTTTTCATATTCTTCGGAAATTTCAAGCAATATTTCACATGAAATTTCAAGATTTTATTTTTCATGAAAAATTGCAACCTTGACGTAGCGTAGTTAAATGGTCGAGGCAATATGTGACCAATTTACGATGCAAGTTGATTAGTATTCTCTTTATATGTAAAATTACGTCGTATTCTCTCCGGACGATAATTATAGGTCCATGCAAACCGATTATCGGTTAAAGTGCACGCAATTGGACTCAAGTGCATCGCAAGGTTCTCAGGACTGTGAAACTTCATGATCTGGCGAGAAATAACGAAAAGAAAGAAAAATATAAACTAAGTGAGGGCTAAAATTTTGCTTCACCAGACTGTGTTCCATTCTAATTAATTATGAGTTTTTTTTTTTTTTTGGGGGGGGGGGGGCTGTTGAACGGACATGGCCAAAAACAGAAAGTCAAAGGTCAACATTTTGCCATCGACACTATTACACTCTTTGTTCTTTCCTGGCCTACCAAAAGGAATATATTCTACCCTGCCGTGCTAAGGAAGAACGCCGTATAAACCTTCAGGCGTTGCCAAATTTCCTTCAGTAAATCACGAATTCTCGGGGAAACTTGTCAATATTTTTCGTCCAATTTTTCAAATAATTTTGTTCGGAATTTCACCTAAAGTTTCTAAAAATTCCAAAGACGACTACTCTCAGCTTTCTTCATAAATACACATTTTATCTGGAGAAATTTGGCAACTCCCAAATGTTCATACGGCGTTTTCCCTCAGCATGGCAGTATCGGAGGTACGTTTTAACACTTCATCGTCTCCCCCGCCCTGAGAACTCATAATTTTCTGCCGCGCGGCGACACCGCATGCGCGCGCCGGGTCTCGATCGACACTTTTTTGTGCTTTTCAGGTATTGACAAATTAATAAGCCGTTAATTAACACTCCGCCGTGGCTTATTAGCGCTACTCCACGCTTTGATACAACTCAAGCTCCCCTCCCTCTCCCCTACCCTCATCTGCTCCCAGCCCACCCCCTCTTCGCCTGCATGCGAGCACGCGCTTGAAAATTGATAGCGTTCTTGTGCTCGAGGCTCAAGCAATACCGTCACGGACCATGCGGGTGCGGTACTGTACACCAGCTAAGGGTAGAAGTCACCTACCACTAGGCGTCACACAGGGTGCCGAGAAGATCGAGGTGAGAAAGTCAGGGAAACATCCCATGCTCAAGGGAGCGCTCCATCATCGCGAAACGTAAGTATGTTTCTTACGTGTGTCTTAGCTTCTCTCGCCTCCCCCAAGTCGCCCTTAAGTCCAAGTCCACCCGTAATTAACCACACAGCAACACAACCAAGCTAAGGGAGAACGCCGTATGAGCCTTCAGACGTTGCCAAGTTTCTTCCAATAAAACCCGAATTTACTGGGAAAATTTTGAATATTATTTTCCATAATTTTCAGACAATTTCGTATGCAATCTAATCTTAAATATATGAAAATCTCGAAGAAAAATGTGCACGAATGTCGTCAAAAATACATGTTTTATTGAAGGAAATTTGGCAATTCTCGAATGTTCATCCAGCGTTCTTCCTTAAGCACGGCAGAACAGAACAACACCCTCCTCCTACTTCACGCGATTGATAGTCAGCAATATTCTTCATGACATTGTACCGAAGAACACAGATTGAACACAGGAATCAAAACACTTTTTCGTGAATGGATGCTTAGCAATTATTTTTAGAGACTTATGGCACACGCCGTAGATGGCGGTTCAGGGTCAAGGCTTCAAAAAAGTTGGTACGCGCCCCGCATCTGAATTATCTTTTTTTACGCCCGTCATACGCGGTGAGGCTGCCAACACACGGATTTCCGGTCGGAGGGAAATAATTCGGGATGTAACGAGTTACTTTGGGTCCCAGTGAAGACGTTCCGATATCTTGAGTGAGTCAATTTAAATGTTCCTTTCGAACTAAGTGATCTATTCATCTGTTCCTTTTTTTTAACATGCACAGAGATTAAACTCTACAAAAAAAAAAAAAAAAAAAAAAAAAAAAAAAAAAAAATTAGAATTGCTAAGGAGGATCTTCAACCCTTTGGAGAACGATTGGATAGTTGGTCCATCAATTGATAATTCCTGGATTTTATGACATTTCTTGAGAACTTCCGAGGATCACATCACCCCGTCGCACATTAAGTATTTGTACTTATAATTAGACCAAAAATCATTTGAAAAAAATTCTGGAAGTACATGTTAACTGAATACTGCTAATCATTTTGCCTCTCAATTTGCGAGATTTGCTTTGAACGTACTTTTAAAGCTACTACACAATTTGTCTACGTCAAATTTTGTGTACAAGTACCTAAGAAATTCTACATATCGACAGTGAAACTACCAAACCACGTATCTCGGTTGCGGTGTTTAAAAATCTACGCTCACATTTTATTTTTTTAAAGTAGACCAAATCAATATCATTCCTTGAAATTTTCACAGAATTTTCTCCGCACGAAGAGGAAAAATCACAGAAATTTTTAAGACTGGACGTTCAGTAGTTATTCATTTAAAAAATAAAGTATGACAGGAAGTCTGCGACGTCGCAAACCGAGATACGTGGTTTGGTAGTTTCACCGTCGATATGTATACATGTCGCTTTATAACACTCCATGGCGCTCCTAAGGAATCGTTTTAGCAGGCTCATGACAGAGCATAAAATTTCAAGAATACTAAAAGAACGGTTGAAATTTATAGACAAAGAGCCAGTATCAGATAAGGTTTGTAAAATAAGTTTTTACCAGACATATTTAAAGAATACACTTGTTGTAGTGAGGCAAATAGAAACACAATTTACTCAAATTGATAGGCAGTTGCGTAAAATAAAACTTCTTATCTGCTCCAGTCGAGTCACTTCGAGATGGGCGATTTTTCAGAGCTGTAGCTTTCGCTCCCGTAATGGCACTTTTTTAAATGTCTCGAGAAAGGTCGAAGCCAAATTATGTTTTTGACGCAAACTCAAAGGCTTTCGGAGCTGAGCGGTGCGACACAGGCACGACAACCCAATTAAAGCCCTCAAAGTTCAGAGTAGCAGCCGCCACTTGGCCTGACGTCAACAGAAACGAAAGTTAGAACGAAAATACGCGGAACCTTTTCAAGACGAGACCTTTTAGGTTCAAGGACCCTCGCACTCGGAGCCGAGGAGAGCGTCTTGAAGAGACCGCTCTGGGTTGTGCGAATCTTTGAGGGTTGTCACGTCGAAGCGCGGTAAGAATACCCGGAAGAAAAATATTTGAGAGTATAAGATCATGATTCCGTTCGTTTGTCAATATTGTGGCAAAGCAGCCCCTATGATGTTGAACATACTCCTCGCAAAGATATGAAAAGCACGCAGGCAAACTTAATGTCCTCCTCTCTTTGTGGGCCTGTTGCAAACTTCAGCTAGAGCAAGGAACAAATCAACGTCATTCTTTGAAGTTGTCAGAGAATTTTCTTCTCACAACGAAGGAAAATCACAGAAGATTGAAAGAATTGAATTTCAGTAGTTTCCCGTTTACAGTATAAAGTATGACTGGAAGTATGTAATGAGCAGTCCTTTCGTTTTCCGGAACTATTTCCGAATTTCAGAACTTCTAGGATTTTCCCGAATTTTTCATGGAATTTAAGAAATTCTCAAATGTTCCGGATCTTTACCATTTTCTAAAACTTCCTTGGAAATTTTGAAAAAATCTGAAAAGAATCCCGGAACTTTTAACGATCGCAAAGTGAGAGAAATTGGAACAAAAAAGTTCCGGATCCCGGAACTTTTACGAGCAAGGAATGGGAGCACTGAGACCGAGGTACGTGGTTTTGGGAGTTTCACCGTCTTTATGCGAAACAAAAATCTTACACATCTTCTTCGGGACCCCTTTTTAAGGACAAAAATGCGACAACTGTGTAAGAAATTTCCCTTCCTTGAGATGAAAACCCGAGCCAGAGGGAGGTGATTCAGCTAAACGAAGGAAAAATTAAGCCATTTTGCTCCGACGAAGCGAGAGAGGAGAAAAAAAGGAGCGTAAATAAGACGCCTAGGGCCGGAGGAGGGGGTGAGGTCGGGAAATTAAAACATTCTTGCAAGTCGCGGTTTGGTGGTTCGCTTTTAATTTCCTCTAATTTCATTTAAATTACCTCCGAGAGTCGCTTTATTATCTCGCCGCAAACGGGAACACTCAAAAAGGGAAGAAAAATATCATAAATCTTGCCCAACTCTTCCCGAATTCCTTTCCATGCCGTCTCTCAAGGAACCAGGGGTTGGTGAGGGCTCCAAAATAGGCTACTTGAAGGGAGAGGCGAAAAAAGTTAATTTCAGAATGGAGCCTTTAGCTCTGCGCTAACAATATTACCGACTTGGATTTGGAGGCCTTTGCATATTAGGCCGCTGGAATTTAAGGATCAGGAGAGTCATCGACATCAACGCGACTCGTTCAAATTTTGGAGGGTCCGTCGTCCACACTGATAAAAATATTTGTGTTCTTGTGTCACTTTTCGTTAATATAGAAAGTGAAACACAAACCAGCACATATAAAGTGCTGATTTTGGTATAGTTTGTGGTGAATTTAGCGCAGAAAACAATGAAGGGACTAGTAAAATGCATCGCTCCTATTGCGAAGTTGGCACTCATCCCTCGTTCTTTATTAAATTTCTTCAAGACAACTAGGAGACATTTTTTTTTTTCAAACTGTCAACCGATGGCTAGGGTTATTTTGTATTTTACATCCCCTATTGACCAAACTCTTGTGCTGATTTTTCTCTTTGTGCAGCAAAGGAGATTTTCTTGATTCGAGAGAAACCGTCCTGAAGTTGAAATATCACACGGAGCCTCGTGACTCACGTACACTGATGTCTATATAAAGGCTAAACACTTGGGCATGACTTTCATTTTTTCCTGAGCTGATGTTTAGCAGCTCAAAACTTGCTTATGACCTTTATTTTTTTCCATGTCATATTTTAAGACCATGTCTTCCTCAAAATGAAGAGTTATAGAGTCAAACGAACATAATTACATTTTATCGTCGCAAATTTCCAATCGACTTCTGATAGTCTCTTTCTGTATCGAGGAAACACTTTCAATAAAGTTTTCTTAATGCACGAAAGAATTAAAACCTTTTTTTAAAACCATTCTTACGGTTACATTACACTGAGTACAATAATATACACAGTCAAATGAAGTTTAGCAACAGGACGATCACATTTAGCCTCTCTGATTCCGATCAACTGAAATCATTGATATGGCAATTTTCCGAAAATATGCCACATATATTTGTATGCCCTAAGACCTTCAATTGGACCACATTTTGCAATAAGGAACCACTATTTCTGACACATGTTAGAAAGAGCATATGAGCCATTGGTTTCCCTATGCAAGAAGGTGCTTTTGTGGATGAGCTGGAGATAGTGGTTCCTTATTGCAAAATTTAATCCAATTATATTTTGCTTCGCATGACATCAAAGAGTGTATCTCATTTTTTTTTTGAAATTGCTGGAATTATTCAACGATACATTTGAACACTGATTAATTAATATTGATAATATATTTTGATCAGAATAAAATAAGACGGCTCAATATTTATCATACATCAAATGCAAAATTAACATTAGCTGTGTGATGTCACTCCTCTGAGGTAAGGACGTACCTCAGTTTTTAAAGGAGCCTTACTGTCTACATAATTCCATGCTTTTCGGAGCTCACTAATGATTAAGTTACGCCTTTACGTCCAGGAAGTGACGACGTATGCACCAACAGACGAAAATGAGAAACTGTCATGGAGGATACGTGAATTAGGTTTAAGCCAGCAAATGACGACATGCCATTGACGTCATCGCGAGGGAATTTTACGCGGAGCAAAGCAGTGCGTTTGAATTCATTTTAACTCTATCTTCATAATTTATTTCACCTCGGAGACCCTCTCTTACATCAAATAGAGGTTGCATTTTTATTCTCCGACAACCTTGACAATAAGCTGTGGTGGCTCTTGAAAGCTTCGAGAGGAGAAGTTGGTGAGGAGTGGGGAGAAGGAGAGTCACAGACACTCGTTGGAAACTTACACACCACGATGAATGTATTAATTAAATTCTGTGCTCATTGTGCAAGAGTAGTTCTCCTTCATAGAGAGGCGTTATTTGTGAGTCGATCTAATGCTGTAATTACCGACAGACGCCCCCCTTACATTGAGGTGTTAGTGCAGAAAGCGTGAACAGGGCATGGAGCAGTTCGTTTGAAACTGTAGCAGATCGGGAAAGCGACTCGCAGTGACGTCGAGTTGAGTGTTTTTAACACAAATACGCACCTCTCAAAAACCGGTAAAAATATTCCTCAAAACTGAAAAAAAACCAAGTTGCGTTGCAATGTTTCAAAACTACTATCTTCGTTCCTACTTCCCTCAGAAAAGATGCATAACATCATTTCTTGTTGCTTTAGGTGCAATCAGAAAGATGGAAACTCATGATGAGTCTTCAGCGATTTTGATGGTTAGTTTTCTAAGCAAATCTGAAGAGTTGCAATGTTTTTCTTTGTTCAACAACTTCTGCATCTTCCACGTCATTTCTGCACATCTGCACTTCTGCATCTTATGACATGGTAAATATATGCTCACATTGACTTCAACATGGGTTTTTACATGAAGTTTACTGTTAGTTGATGAGATGGACGTAGCTGCATAAGCAGTAATGAATTAATGCATTATAATACTCGTAAGACTGCAAACCTTCCTTTAACTTGCAAGATAGTCTATAAATGATTAATCTATCTTCTTTCTCGACCTCATCACCCCTTCGCTCTTCTCTCTTTTCTCCTTTCTCCTTTCAAAATAAGTATCTCTCTTAGTAAAAAAATGCACTGATGATAAAGGTCTCTTTAACTCGATTCACGCTTTTTCAATTGGGAAAGTTTCATTATTGTACAGAAGTGCAGCTTAAAAGAGTGATCGATGCAATGTTGCCGATTGCGGACGATTTTCATGCCTGCTAAGCCGATCCATACTCAAAAGAGCCCCGAATTCTAGAGAAAGATTATCGTTTAACTTCATCATAAGTGTCACCATGAGAAGGGGTGAATCCGAAATCTTAATCCCCATCGATCGTCACCACCCGCTGGAAACCGATCCAAGATAGACCGCCGATCTGGCTTTCCGAAAATCCGCTCACAAAGGGCTTGAGCCATTTAACACCTCGGAACAATCCCGCGAGGGATTCTGGAACGAAAACATATTTTCCCTAGCCAAAGGTAAATATTAGTGGAAGGAGCGGTGCCACGCGCTTGAGGCATGCAGAGACAGGTGGCTGAGGAGTAGAAGTAGAGATGATTTTGCGAGTAAGACACTCGCGAGGGGAGGATGGGGGGTCGAAATTCTCATGTCAGCTGTCGGACCCTTCTCAGGGATTCATTCTTCAGCGTTTAGCCAACATTTCAATCCGCATCGACATGGTATGAATATGATACGATGTGGAAGCAGCAGCGTTGCGTAGGTTGAAGATTTCGTAAGCTCTCGATAGAGTACCTATATAGGGAGAGTATGGAGATTTCGAACATTTTGAGGTTAAGTGATGGAGCTCTTACAGCCCAAAAGGGTAGGCAATCTATGAATTTAAATAATCCAAGGTGATTTATAATCACAGTTGTTGGGAGCTGTCGTTGGTAAAACACGTATTTGACTTAGTTTTTGCAGATCGTAAACTTACTCACTTTTGCGGAAGAATGCTTACTTACGAATTTTCTTGTCCATTTTGTTTGATATTGGAGTCTAAAGATTGACAGTGACATTTTTATTTTTCAAAGGTTACCTACCGACCTACCCTTTTGGGCCCTAAGAGCTACATATTTCGAGATGTCCATACACTCTCCCTATATAGGTACTCTAGCTCTCGGGGACTTTTTGATAGGAATTCGAGGTAAACATCATGGAATAGAGCGACAATGGTGGATGCGTCTTCTGCCTTAGCTTTTCGAATCTGGATGCATCTATGCATACATGGATAAGCCATGAGATCAAGCTCAACAGGTGAAATTGCAACGTAAATTCTGTGCAAAATTACATAAAGAACTTCAAAAATTTCTGAGAAAACTCGAATTTCATCAGAATAAATTTGATGAAAACCAAATATTCATGCGGCGTTTTACTTAATACAGTAGAGTTTCATTCAATCTTGAGTAGTGAATGCAGTGTCGCAGTTAGCTCCGAGAAAAATTCTGAATTTGGGAGTTGAGTCAATGAGAGAGGCCACTAATTAGTAAGAATATTTTGGGATACCAATATTTACCGCCTAAGAGATGGGCACAAAGTTGGGTCTCTTCTCCTGAAGATGATTGAATGTTCCTGTTGCTATTTGTTTTATTGACTTGACGAATCTTTACAGATAATTATTATATTTTCAATATTTTGTGCTCGGCACTCGAAGGCTTGACAAACAGGGCCATGCCCTAGTCGTTAGTAGAAGAAGAAGAAGAATATTTGGGACATTTTTTTTTAACAATTTGATCGAGAAAACTTATGACATACCTATTAATTTCAATTGAGTGCATGCTAGCATTTTTCCTTAAAATGTGAGCATAGGCAATATCTCTACCGCGAGGTTAAAATAGCTGTATTCTACCAATGATTGCTCAATCTAGCATATTCTTTACTTGAGAGAAGTTCAAGATTCATTTTTCGAACTTTATTCACGTAAGAAATTAGTTATGGCCATGTTATTCTTCTTCTTGCACACGTGTGCGTACATCACGCGAGATTCGTCCAATTGTAAAGGAAACATCAGTCCTGTAGAGAACGTTTTGCAAGTTGACAAAACGGCACAAGAAAAAAATTAAAAAAAATTTTTGTTATGAATGATGGATTTCACCACAGAATTTTGCGCCTTGGTTGCCGGGTAGTAATGGTTTTAATTTTAACGGTCATTTATTTTTCAAAAGTTTTTCGACTGAATCGAATATTAAAACTCTCTTTTACTAGTTTTCCAATCCTGGATAGAAACACTTTACTAAATATCAGAAAGCTGAGGAAAAACTCTAGGGGGGATTTTAGAATAGAGAAGGGGGGGAGAGGAGGGGAAAACCAGACAAACTCTGAGCATTTCCAGGAAAGGATATGAACGCACGAGGGCTAAAAATGGAATTTTTGCGAGATTGGTCTGACGATATCGAAAGGCGTAAAAAACCCATCATTTCCGTTCAATTATTATGTATCTTTTAAACTTATTTTCTTAGAACGGGGTTAAAAAAGGTTATCAAGTATAGGTGTTTAAAGTTCATCAGGTCGTGGAAAATTTTACATCTGATTCATTTAAACTCTGATACACAATTTATCATGATGCTTCTTAATAAAAAATGTGACTAAATGAGACGTACACTCTTCTTTTTTTAATTTCTCTAGCAAATGGTAAAACACGTGAAAACAACGTGATTAAAGTTGTATCTTATCATGCAGTCAGGAATAACTGTAAAATAGCACCAGTTTTATAAAAATAAATTAAATTTTTATTATTTTAAAGAAAATTAGTTCCTTAGGTGCCGCGAAATAATACATTTTAGAAATTTGAGGAACTCCTGCTCAGTGGAAAACAATGATGGTTCTTTCTGTAGTAGGAGAGATAATGAATACAAATTTAAAAAAACAATTTCTCGAAAAAAAAAACCCGAAATGAAGCCGTTTTATCCGGGGGTTTTTGGCGACTCTCGGTTGATCATACGGCGTTTTTCCTTAAAACGGCAGTGTACACCGATAAAACGAGAAGTTTATTTAAGAACTTATAAAATATTGAATTACCCGCTACCGCTACACACTGGAAAAAAACACATTGGATCTAGAATCCAGACTCTTGAAAACATTGACAAGAAAAAATACTCTTGATTCAATCAGATTTTCGCTCAAATCAAAGAGAAATCCGCTCAAATTAAGAGGCTTGGTTCTTGATTTAAGCAAAAATCCGATTGAATCAAGAGTATTTTTTCTTGTCAATGATTTTAAGTGTCTGGACTCTAGATCCGATGTGTGAGGGTGTGTGTGTGTGTGTGTGTGTGTGTGTGTGTGTTTTTTTTTTTTTTTTTTTTTTTTTTTTTTTTTCCAGTGCAGCAGTTACTTCAGCAATGCCGAGATGTACAACTAACTGCTATGACGGGTAACTCAGTATTTTATGATAAGTTCTTGCACACTTTTTTACACTCCGAACGTTAAATCAACGTTACTTTTTTTCGATGTAGCAGCGCAACGGAGTGGCAGATCTCGTTCCCAGATGCCTTATTGGAATCACCTCTGCTTTTATTTTTTCTTATGGACGTGTGTCCATCGACCACGCTCGCCAATTTCGGTTGGCTCGTGATGATGGTGGGGGCCCCGGCGACTTGGAAGTCGGCGTTAAGTGGCTGACTGATCAACATGGCGTGCTACACGTGGGCCCCGCGCCCCGCGGTTTCGCGGGTCGCCGAAACCACGCCCTTAGCGACCACCGCCACTTCGACTTCGTCCCGTCCAACGCACGTCGCCACCACGGAAAGGGACGGTGGCTCCTGGAGCTGTGTCGCGAAGTCGGGGTCGCAGTATGTTCTTGTTCGCTGCCAGCTGAGGTGTAACAGAGCCCTCGGGTAGACTCAGAACTTCCATACATGTGTAGTGTGGTTATTTGCAATCGACTTCAAGCAGTTGGACCGCATTTAGCAAGAAGGAACCAGCGCGAATACAGTGTTTTCAAAATGGTGTAACTTTTTCTTTTCTTTTAGAAATCCTTAAAATATATACAATATTTAAATTTACACAATCATTTCCCTTTAAAATGAAAAATAATTCGGTGAGGAGAAAAAGCTATCTCCCATTCTGAGAATTTATTTGGAAAATTATGAAGAAGCAACATTTTTACAACAATGTATCTGCACTGGCATGTTTTTGCTAAATGCGATCCAGTTGAATCTCTGAACCAAAATCATTTGATTGCCTATTAATACAAGTGAAATTTTAGTGATAGCAGTAGAATCTCTTTTCATTTTGAGCCACCTCGTGTGAGTGGCAATTCAAAAAATGCGATTCAATTAATATTAAAATGATTGACAAGTTATGTTTGTATGTACTATTATTACTTAAAATAATCATGTTCCGCCCTTAATTGTGTACTTTTTCTAAGTCCTGACGCTGGCCATGGCCGAAAAGCTTCGATAAATAAATATTTCATTTTTATGTTAATATAAGTTAACAAATTCATTTTAACCCATAGGACTGGCTACCTAACAAAACAAAAAATTAATGATAATTATTTCTCCATGTTGTTGCGTTTGTAATTCCATCATTTGCTCGCCTATCTCGCATATAGGCGTATCTACATTTTACATTTATATATATAAAAAAATGTCCTTGAGTCTTTCGTTCTAACACGAGAGAGCCATTTCTCCAATTCCTTTGATATTTCTGCAATTTTTGTTTTGAATCATGAGGAACGCTCCCTGGTTTCCAAACCAGAGCACGCATCGATGATTTGTCTTAAAAATTTCTGACACATCGCGATATAAAAACATAGATTTGCGCAACCGAGCAGGTTATCTTTTCTTTTCTTTCTTTTTTTGTGAACGAAGATTGTTCATCATCTCTCATTCATGGCCGATGTAATAAATGTAATACATGAGAATATTTTCCGGAGACTGAAGTTGAAAAGTTCGAATCTTTTTTGCAATTTTAAATAATCCCCTCTTTTGTTACCTTTTTTTTCTCTCGAGCACTGAAAAGTAGTGAAGAAATGTCATGGAAAATTTCGGGAAAAACTCTCGGGTTTTCACATGAGCGGAGGCTCACCCCGCCTTATTCAGAGAAACGCGCCGCGGTGGTTGGGCCGCGTGACGGCCAGGGGCAGAGCCTCCTAGTGTTTTTTTAAATTCTTGACGTTCTGCCACAAAAGCACTTTAAAGGTTTGTGGAATGGATTTCCAAAGAGGCGTCATATCTTTGAGCTTGTTGAGAGTTCCTCAACACCTGGGAGGATCCCGTTAGGCAACGACGCGCGATCACACTCGAGAATTCAACCCTTTACGGTTGCCCCGGAAAGGTGTCTAATGCTCATTATGCGATTCCTTTCAGGATATTGTTGCCACTTTACCCGGCCCGCCCAGCCGCCCACCCCCTCGAGATGTTCACCGATAATCGAATTAAAAGGGGCGGGCAGGCAGTGACACGTCAAAGGCTTAAAAGGATTACCAGTCAGGGCAAATTGCGGGCGCAAACAGAATTACATCGATCCGCGGGGCTCCGGGGGGCTATCAATTATTGGGCGGACTATTGTGCCCTATTGTGACAAATTGAGACGAGCCAGTGTAAACACGGCGACGCGACAATGGAAAGGGACAAAGGGGGCCGGACCGCGGACCCAACGAAAATAGAGCGCAACTGTCAATTCGGGTATCGGCCTCCGCCAAGATGTCCCCCCGCGATCCCCCGCCTCCACGCGCTCCCGCAGGATACCTGGCCGGGACCATCCAGGGATTGTGGGGTAAAAAGGTAGCGGATGTTCGTCTAACTCGCTGTACATTGCTCCGACATCAATTCATCTGGATTATCTTACCGCAGTAAGGAACTCTCATCTGGGTTCCTGTATCTCCGCATGCTACGAAACAATCGGACGTATTTGTATATTAAAAGGAACTATGTGCATAGGAATTGCGCACAACATAGTTCCTTTTAGCATAAACACGTGCAATCGCAATACTGCTTGAGCTAATCTTGTCAAAATGACATCTTAACGATCGAGAATACATGCTGAGCAGCTGGCTTGATGAATTTTTTTAGATGATGTGCTCTCGATGTTTCTCATCGGTTACTCCATAATCATCGTTGGAGGCCAACCAAGTTTCATAAAACAAGTTGCCATTAAAATGTATTTCATAAAACTTCTGGCTGCAAGTTTTTTAGCGCAATGATAATGTTGTAAACAAAGAGAAAAATTGCATTACTATTACCATACTCATGTGTAATTACAGGCGTGATCCGAGTATCCATTTGTAAATGAAGCTATGACAATTTTTCGGTTTCGGTGATGGTGGTTCAGTCCTGATGACAGTGCAACATTGTTACTTGAACGGAATTAATTCTTGACACTAAAGTGACATTATTTGAACTACGACTATTTAAAAATAATATTGCGCATACGAGAGATTACCGAGAGGAAACTTTGCTCGTCAGTGCAGTTGTGCAGAATCTATCAGTACATTTTTTCATTAGCTAATATTATGACTACGCTCAAATCCATTTTAAAATCAGATGTTGCATTTTTTTAATACCTATAGTTTTGTATTAGTTGGGTCATAAAACTTGAATTTCAACTTGAATTCCACAAAACATTTATGAGTTTTTTTTTTTCATTTAACTCGATGATTATAGCATATTTATCATACTATAATCGAGCTAACGTATCTTGAAGCCAAATAAATGTATCCACTTTATTTAACCGTGTAAGCTACCACTCTGCGGATAATCTGTCGATTAAGAGCCGTTTGTATTGCGTTGTAAGCACGTAACAGAACAAAAAACTCTATTAAACGATAACACGCAGATCGTACGTACCATTCAGTCAATTTAAAACGCAAAACCATTCAACCGTTATATCCCCTGCTATTTTCATGTCAACCGGGGCCAAAAAAAATCACAATTATATTTTAAAAGCAAATCAGTCGGAGCATTCGTAGATTAAAATAAATACTCAAAGAGAAGCGAAAGACCGATTAAATTTCCCGATTATAAAGTCGCTGAAAAAAGGAAATTGGAAACGACTCGAATTGGCAAGTGAAAACGCGAGAGGGGTGAGGGGGGGGTGAGCGATGGAAGGCGCACACAAAGAGAGCGACACTGCGAGAGGGTAGGTGGTGGGGGTAGGAAGTGGGAGTGGAAGTCTGCATCTAATTGAATCAAAATGAGCCTTTGGATAACGTTTTATGACAAAAGCCACCCGGGCCGGAGGGCTATAAGCCGGTAAACTCTTAATTGCTTTTGTACCAGCTCGGAATTCCTTCAGCTTAGTGCCCTCTTCAAAAGTCAAAATTTAGCCTCCCCCGCCACTTTTTAGCCCGGCCTAAACGGGGACATTTTAAGCCCCGCCGTAGCGAGGGATGAACCGCACCCTAAATCGATATGAAAGACTTAATCTTTCTGCGGCCCGGGACCCGCCTGGTAGAGTGTTCGGGGGTAGAGCGAGCCTTTTTTAATTCGAGTTTTTTATTTCCTCTTCAGGGCCTATTAAGATGGTTCACAAACACGCGTTGAGAAGTCAACTCCAAAGCGAAATTTGAGTTATTTTGGAGTGGCAGACGACACCTTTCCCTTTGAGGTTTACCGCAGGAATTGGCGTTGTTTACACGGCTCTTGATTTTTTTCAGGCCATGGTGCGCTCTCAATATCAAACGTGTTACTTGAAAGGAGAGAGAAAATGCGGAACAGGGAAAACAGGAAAACTTAGGAAGGAAAGGCAGAAATACATTTAAACATAGGCCTAAATAGCAGCTATCGTTGATTTGTGCAAGGTTGGTGGTTCAATTTGATTGATAAGCGTTTAAAAATTCTTTTACTCGCAGACTTTTAAATGCGAGGAAAGAATTAATTAAATGATGGGTAAATCTGTCCTGGTACTATTCAAAGTTGTAATATTAATCGAAAAATATAATTAAAAATTATAGAACGTGCAAATTGAAGTTTATTACTTAGTTGTGTTGTATATCAAATATTTTAGTTATGTTGAATAAATGTGAGATGAATTTTACAAAGTGCGGTTTTAAAGAGGATTCGTAATATAAAACTATTCATATATTTAAAAAAAAACATAAACAGGATAATTATTTCTTTTAATATTGTATACAATTGTCAAGGTTGGCATTTGATTAAATTTATATAATTTTTGGATGGCTTTGATAGGAATCAGTCTTCTACGCAACATGTAGCCCAATTTCCTCGTAACGTTTCACGGATTTGTAGAGAGCTTGTTTATGTAAGAATACGAATTCTCTGTATGCATGAAAATATGTTCATATACCTGAAGGCATTATTTTTCTTAGATTTGGTGTGGAAGAGAAAATTTAATACTTAAAACATGTGCGAAAATAAAGCAGCGTATCAAGCAAAGAGGCTGATCTTGGTTAAACTGTACTTTTCACGTCATATTATTAATATTGTCCTTGGCAATGTTAATTTTTTTTAAAAATGTTTTCCCCGCCAAGGTTTAATTCATAACGGCAGGGCGTTATGGAAGCTCGGGCGCGAAAAAAAAAAATCTGCTTTCAAGCTGGCAACGTGGATTTCGGAGCTTGATGACTAATTTAGTGGAGTTTGCCGGGTTTGGGGATGCAGCGAGCTTGCTCGGGGAGGGGCGGGGAGTTTAATAAGAGGGAAGTGTGAAAAAGCTATCGGAAGAATGTTAATGCCCGGGATTCCAGCGTTTTGTGGTGGTGGTAGCGGACGGAAGGGTTCCCCACTTTGAATAGGGGCGACTTTGGGACGGTCGACTCACGGCGCTCACCAGTCGCCCGTCCTTGCCAAATGGTGATTTCTATCTCTAATTATTTTGCCATATCCTGTGATTGAAACCATATTCGCTGGAGAGGTCCGATCACTATTTCCCTTTTTTTTTTGTAAGTGAGGTGTCTCAGGTTTAACCAATGGGATTTCAGGGGAAGAACTAGGTCAAAATAATAAGACTTTCCCCCCTTGAACGTAGATCTCAAAGTGACGTCCCGCGTAGCTACAGCTCCGTAAAGTTCAATTTTAATTTGTGTTCCTTTTTTTCAAATCCTAGAAAAAATTTTAAGTCTATCGTTGTGAAAATTTGTAGCTAGCATAAATGTTTCGTGATGAGCTGAATCCAAATTTTCCAAAAAATAATTTAGTCACCGCTATACATCAAGGATCGCCTAGCGTATAAAATGATTCACACGGAGAAAAATAGGCAAGTACCAAAAGGAAAATTAATCCTTGTCACGAAGGAGCAGAATGGCACATGAACCTATAATCGAATTACATTACCTGCAGAACAATAGATGAATTACATTTTGCTACAGCCACCATCTCTAGCTTTTCCATGAAAGCATCTTCCTGCATATAGAAGCCAATGGCACATATGTTATTTCTAAAATGAGCCAGAAATAGTGGTTCCCTATTGCAAAATGTGGTCCAATTGTGCTAGTCATTTTAATAATTTTTTGTAACGGCGTGGATCAAAAACGTAACATTTCAGGAAACATTTTCCTTGTCACAGCAAAAAATTATTATAATGACCCGAAAAATTATATTTGAGGTAATGATATTTTATAATGTCTTCCTCTACATGTGTACCCTTTTGAGAAAATTACACATTTCTGGTGATAGTTCTTTATGTTTCTCCGTGCAATTTACCACGGCCATCTCCGACGCTCTAACCTCATCTTGGGACCGGAATCCAAGTAGCTGGAAAGACAGCGGGGAATATTTTTATGAAGAATGGAAAGATGTGTTGAGCACAGACGTGGCCTTTGCTGAGGACCGAGGGAAGGGAAGGGGGCGTGAAACTGTAGTCGCGCGCGTGAGCCGGGATTAATCGTGGCCACCCTCTTCCGCGCCCGCGTAACCATCCACGCAGCCTAATTAACACCAGAGAGGCGCTGTTGCCGACAGATCTAAGCCTAGAATGGAGATGTTGCATGTGTAAGGAATTCGCGATTTGACTGTTGATTCTTATGTAAAAGTTCGCGAGAAACACGATGGTGCCACTGATTTTCTCTGAAATCAACTCCCAAGCTCACAAAAAGCTCTCAAGTAGAGGCCAAAATGGAGGGGATATCCCAAGCTATCCTGAGAGTCCACCTCTGCATCAAAACAAACTATCTGCCGCTCTACTGAGCGGATCTCCAAAATTTTTGCGGGTATGATGGCCTCAGATGCCGCGAAGCGTCTTTGCGGGTTTGGGCCTCGTAGCGGCCAGGTGGCGTTCACCTTAGTAGTTTAACATCACCAGTTCGATGGTTCAGCTGTAAACAGCCACATATAGCTGCTAATATAAACTGAATAATCGTTTGGGCTTTCAGTCAAGGAGTATGAAAGTACGAAAAAATAAGTTGACATCCACCCTGCCCATACAGTCACATCGGTTGCAAAATTCCAAAAATAGAAGAGCTTCTGGATCATCAAAATGCGCAATGGTGAGGACCTAAAAAAACGTACTTAAAGGCATGATTGAATGTCTTCGCGGTTGCGATTGAGGCTTTAGTCAAGAACTCAAAAATGAAGATTTAAGTAGGCTCATAATGTAATGAAAAGGCAATATGAACAAGATGGCGTGACAATAATTGGTTGCGCAGATTGCTTTCAAAACTATAGTCAAATTCTAATTATTTTCTTCTCTTTTTTTTTGCTAAAGAGCCTGTGATACTGAAGAGCTATAAATACGATTCCCCGTAAGCTTTGAAAGTGAAACGGATTATGAAAATGTACTAGTGTGAGAGCACGCTCCGTTTTTGACAAAGAGAGAAAAAAATGAACTTTAAATGAAGCGTGAACGATATTTGATGAGCTGATGATTTAGAAAGTGTTAGGTACAAAAACGCCGTATATTGCCATGAAAGTTATATCGGACAAAAAATAGTAAAAAATTAATGGTGGCACAGAATTTTTAGCAGAGAGTACCATGCGATAAATTGAAACGTATTATTTCTCAGCTGATGTCATTTATTTGCGGGAAAAAACTAACTTGTCTATATTGCATGTTTCCTAACATGAACATGCGGTAACCGAACATGATTTTCTGACTCTCAGTAAAATTGAAAAAGCCGCTCCTCTTGCGTAACTCATTTCAACTTGTCACAATTTTCTCGGAACTCCGCGAGAACACGTCATCAGACATTAGTAAAAACTATCTGGTCCACCATCGTATCTCTTACACGGTTTTGATTAGTTTTTGACCTCAGCATAAGTAAGTGAAAAAAATTAAAGTTCAGGCAGAGTGAGGAAATAATGCAATTTTTCACTAGAGTTCGACTGAAGTCTCTATGGTATTGGTAGGGGGAACTTAAGAACGATTTCCTCTCATAAAGAGGTGTGCTGTTTGGTACACAAACTTCGTTCCAATGCAGCAAAATTGACGAGGAAAATTCAATTTTAAGTAAGAGTATTTTTGCTATTTCGGTCAAAATTTCGCTGACTTTTACTAGATATCAAAAGAAAAGTCTTTTATATTTTCAGTTGCAAATTTGAATCAAGTTTAAGTTATCAAGTAATTAAGTTGTGTTATCAAGTTCAGGGCCGGATTAACGGAGTTGCCACATGGGCCGCGGCCCATGGCGGCAAATCTATAGGGAGCAAATTTTGCAATTTTTTAAATGTAGGTATAAAAAAAAATCGGATTTAGAAAAAAAAATTAAAAGCGAGAGAAGGCGACGAAATCTCTTATTCCCTGAGAGTATAATAATTTCTAATTTTGTCGTCTTTCAGAGATAAAAGAGACAGCGCCTTTAATTATTCAAGTTAAGAGAGAAGCCAAATAGTTAAAACACGCAATTTGGCCTGGAACGGCGCGACTTACAGAGAAATGATGACGAGGACTTCAGATGAAAAGGAGAAGCCCTCGGCGCGGCGCGGCGATTAGCATGTAACACACACGGAAAAAACGAGCTTAGGGTTGGGACCTACATGTTAGTGCTGGACACTAACGAGGGTTAGGTCAAATGGAGCCACCAAGTCAGAGTAGTGCTGGGCACTAAACAGCTCGAGGCTGGGTCACTAAGGAAGAAGTAGTGTCAAGCCCTAAAGTGACTTTGGAGCGAGCGTAAAATATGAGAACGCCTCCGCCTGGAATCGAACTCGGACTGCGCCGGTGGAAGACCAGCGCGTTACCACCAGGCTATGGTGACTTCGACGTCGCATGGGTGAATTTACACCTGTTAAGCGCAACTACGTCTCGCGGCATCTGATTAGCACTACTCATGTTCAGTGCCCACCGGTACTGCCTTCCGGTGTTGAGCTGTACAGCGCTTAGACGCCAGCCCTCAACTACTCCCCACTAAACGGCCAGTAGTGCTCAACACTAGTCTTGTTTTTTCCGTGCATATTAGCGCCTACGAGACTGCACGAGTACTTCACGCATTGCATCAAACAGAGTGCGGTCACTGCGGTCAGCGTAAAACGGAAAGCGCCCACAAGACTGCGTGAATACTTCACGCATTGCGTCAAACACAGTGCGTTCAGCAGCGGTCGGCGTGAAACTCACAGCGCCTACAAGACTATCGGAATGCTTCACGCATTGCACCAAACACGGTGCGGTCAGCGCGGCGCGGCGGTGGAAGTAAAAATTATTAATCCACATTTATGTTTTTTCTTTCATAATTTTTTCGTTAATTTCTTATGAATGGAAGGCCTTGTCCACACAGCGATAGGTTTACGAAACTTAACTTTCGCACAAAGTTCCGTGAACTTTTGCAAGTAGTGTTGACAGGGCTTTCGCAAAGAATGTGTCCAACACGAGTAAACGCGTCTTATGCACCCCTCGCTGGCACGTTCATTTGATGGTTTTTATTGATGTTTCAAAACGAATGAGAAAAAGGCGGCATTTACAGGCGGCCCACGGTGTGGCGATATGGGTAAAAGGTCGGACATGGGCGATTCCGGGATTGTGAATGTTTAGGACCGGAAATGTGTTCTACGAGTACTATATTATATGGATTTGATGATAGTTTTTAAATTTTCATCCCACATATTGATGGTACAGGCCTCTAAAGTCCGCTAAGTCGGCAATCTAAAATTTCCTCTAAAAACGCACCAATGTTTGTACATTCTTTAGCCTATTTTAAAATTTAATGAGACCTTTTCCAAAGACGTAATCTTACTCTAAGCAAGCTGCTGATCATTTTTCACTACTAAAATGTAGCCGTAAATAGGTTTGAATACGATTTATGCCGTCTGAAAGTCCTCGCGCCGAAAATGCTGAAAATAAAACTTTATATTAACTTTCGTTCCAAGTGCCAAGGAGTGCCACGCTGGGACTTGTTGGGGCAGACCCACAGGACCCCTGAGAAGCCTCCTAAACAATTTTTAGCTGCTAATATCTGCTACTCCGACGGCAGCATGATATTATCTGATATGAAGTCGGTTGCGCGAAATCGGTTTTTATCACTCCGCGCAACCAATTGTTGATATTTCTCTAAGATCCATCACGCAGGTAAGTGGTCAAAGGTTAAAATAGGCTAAGTACGTGTAAAAAAAGTTACTGGATGCAGCAGTAGTAGTGTAATTTATTTACTTCTATGTATAGGATATTTCAGAAATTTAAATTGTTTCTGTTATTTATCATACTAATAATGAATGGTAAAGAGGTTAGAACTGTTATTATAAGTTTAAATAATGTGACTACTACTCACGCTGGTTGGTATCCTCATGTTACAATAATTATAAACACGGCAATTATAGAAATTTCGAATATCATCTAGAATATCATTAAATTTCACCTGTAGAAAGTCAATATTAATAGAACTAATATTGTAAATATATACTCATTACAAAGTTTAGTCTGACTAATTTTACCAAAAATTAAAAAACAATATTCATATTGATAAATTAAGCTGGATGTAGCTAATTAGCTGGATATGGTAGTGGATGAAGTAGTCGAGAGTTAACGTTTCGTTTGGTCATGAAGGGCATAGGTACGTTGTTTAAAATCTCGTTTCTTCTATTTTATTCAATTTTTTTATTCCTATATTAACAGCAGTATTAAGATATACAAATATGAATACGTAAAATGTTGCTCATAAAGCCAGGTGGAAAGAGAAAAGGATGGCTGCAAATATTTTAAGAAGTGTCGAACGTTTAAATTATAGAAATTCATTCATTTGCGAGATGGAAATCAATGTTTTTAGTCTTCTTCAGAAATAACTTGTGTAAATAGCAATTTTTCTCGGATTTTCACTACGCAAATGGTAAAAGTAAAGGCAGATTTGAAATCTACGACAAAAATTGCTAGTAGAGTGTCCTCCTTACTTAAAAATGATGCGTTTTAAAACCGCAGTTTCCAGGTGGAAATCAATGTTTTAATATTTTTCAGGAACAACTTATGTAAATAGCAATTTTTCTCGGATTTTCATCACTCTAATGGTAAAAATAAGGGCAGATTTGAAATCTACGACAAAAATTGCTCTGGATACGTCCTCCTTGCTTAAAAATGATGCGTTTTAGGGCCACAGTTGACAACAAAACGCAAGTTGTCGAGCGCATGTCCGGGCAAACCGGCCTTTCGCCACACCGTGCGGCCCATGGGCGGCAAGTAGGTAACTCCGGCCCTGAACTTGATAGTTGCCTAAAATACAATTTGCAGGTGGAGATTTTCCTACGTAAATGCACCGTTACATCCTTTTGTCGGTGAAATATCCAAAAACCCGAGGAGTCCCTATGAATATGATTCGCTGAAATTGAGTCTCAGCAATCACTCAGACCTGACCATTCTGCGACCGATAGTCCGATTCTCATTGCCCTTACTGAAGTGTTACAGTTTTCTAACTGTGTCAATTTAACGGTATTTTTTCGCCAATCATTACAAGCACACCGATTTTAACGAAACGCCTAGGCAATTATATTATTCACACCTAATGACGCTAACGGAAGAATTGCGCAGCGAACGAAAAAGCTGCTGCGCAGCGCTGACCGATGAAATTCCCCTCGCCTCTACCTCTGCGGCAGCTCCCCTGGAGGACCCGCCTCACAGTAGATCGAGTTTATCAGAGAGGTCGGACATGAAATCGTTGACTAAAACTGCAAATTTTGATGTATATTAAGTCACAATTTTAATTTAAAGGGGTGGTTCTCAAGGGAAATTTCACGAGGAACCCAATGAAACCACTTGTAGAGCCACGAAGTTTTGTATAAACGGAGTTATAACCGTTTAAAGTCTCCAATTTTTTTCCGACTTCTCCCATTGACTCGATCCACCGTGCGCCTGTGGTTCTGTGGACCTGTAAGTGCGGCGACCAATTTGTGGGATTATGCAACCTTGACGAAGCCGATTGCCCGAACTTAGACGAGCAATTACTAGAGCGTGGCCAGGCTGGGCATACGGTGACTCCTCCCACACCCACTTTTACCACCTCGGTGGGATCGTCGCAGGAATTTCTAGCTCGGCCACACAGTGGACAGGTCTGAAAAAATATCCTCTAATCTTATATCCACCACCAAAGTCATCCAAACCGGCCAGGAAAAGACTGCCAAGAGGAAAAAGGCCAATAGATAACCTCAAATACTCGATTTTTGCAGAAATGAAAATTGTAGATTCAACCACAACTCTATGAACAGATTGCCTGTAACTTTAACTGTAAAAAGGACTTGATCGGTAAAATCGTGTGCTCAATTAAATGAACAAAAATAGCTTTCTCTAGAATTAAACGCAGCTCAGAAGAATCCCGCGCGAGATTACTTAACTTTAGCCCTTGAACCAACTTGAAATTTCCCTGAATTAGATTTTCAAAGACCATTAAATACCCATTCACATAGGCATATTTTACAAATTTTCGTTGATGATAGCAAATAAACTTTGAAAAAATCGTTGACTTTTGCTCCCTTTGATGAACCGCCAAATAGGGTTAAAAATTCAAGCCCCCTGAAATTTTTTCATCAAACTTTCGCGGAAAAAATTGGGGACACATTAAAAATGTTTACTTTTAGGACTCAGTAATTTCAGTATATTTTAAGATGTAGGAATTAGTTGTGTGTAGATTGTGAAATTAAGAGCGCATTTTAGACTTCTCCGATGTGCTCGTCGTGATTTTCAAGTCATACTCTATGAGAAACAACTATTCTTTTTGCTCTGGTTGAAGTTTGCAACGGGCCCATTCGGTCCCTGCCCTGTTTATTGGACCATTGATGTTCATGCATTTTCCGAATTTTTATGAGGTGGTATTACTGTGAGCCTTAGAAAACCGCCAACGAGGCCAAAAAAGGAAGCCAAAAGCGCCGACTCACGGACCCTAATTGTGAGGCGCGAGGTGGAACTCGTCGGCCAATCATGGGGGCGGCCCCGCAATTACACGTCGAGCAATACTGTCATCTTTGGGTCTACATTCCCAAATGTATGTTAAAAAAGATTATTTCTCGTCCTTTTTGCATAAAAGTTTAAGGAATTTGGCAACAGCGTGGTCACCAAGAGCATGGATGCGTAGCGGTCAATGTGGAGTTTCTCTCAATATTGCCAGATAATAGTGGTTTAAGACTGCTCATCTCCCTGCATACATTACAGAAAATGCAGATATTTGCAGAAGATTTGGCAACATTGGTCTCCGTTCCATAGCTTGGGCATTCGCCGGAATTTGGATCGTTTCGGAGGTGGAATTTTATTAGGACAGTGCGAAGGTACTGAGTTTGGTGCATGATGTATCCAGTTGCAATTACTGATGCACTTTTAACAAACGGAAAGAGTAAAAATCTATGCAGCACCTGACGTTTCCAATAATTTTGTTCGATATTTGTGAATTTAATTTTTTTTAAGTATCATGAGTGCGGGAGCATCGAAAAAATGTCGATAAATTGGAGGAAATACGAACAAGCCCTAAATTAAAAAAAAAACTTCCCTAGGTTCAAAATTATGTAATCTAGGTTGGAGTGTTGCGAATTGTGAGTTTTAAGTTCTAACCATGCATTTTAAATGGCTTCGGTTGAAACATAATAACAATGGATCGCAAGACAGGGTGCGACTCAAAGCATTATAATATATCGCCGGTGAAACTACCAGACCACGTACCTCGTTTTCGGTGTTTAATAATCTCCATTCCCATCGTATTTTTTTTTTGGAGGAGAACAAATCGACATCATATCTCTAAGTATTCACAGAATTTTCTTCGCACAGGGCAGTGCTTTACAGGAGTGGACGTTGAATAGTTACCCAATTAAAAGATTAAAGTATGACAGGAAGTCTGCAACGTTGCAAACCAAGACACGTGGTCTGATAGTTTCACCACCGATCTCGCATAAGGAATGTACAAGAGTAATTTCAGAAATATAATCATGGAAGTTTCTTCGCCTTCCCCTTTAAATTCACTATTCAATTAAAAATGTTTGTAATACTGCAGATCTTTGTCATAAACTTGCTGTTTGAACATGCAGAGTGCACATGTTCCTCAGCTCATAGCACTAACTACAGCGTCTTACGTACATAAAATACTGAGGAAAAAACCCTCTGGTTTTGAGAGATAGCTGTGCATAAGAAGAGGGAAAAAAGAGTGCTGTACCTACCAAAACTTTTAAATTGTCTTTCCCATTCAGCTGTCAAATACATGCATTTGAATTGCAAGAAAATAGGAAGTACATTGCTAGTCATTACTAGTTGGAAGTAAGGAGCGCAAGAATTAGAGATAGAGAGAAAAATTGATAGAATTATCGATATTTGAGTGGTAATAATGGAAGGTGCGTTTGGACCTCCACTAGGAGTATACCAAGAAAATGCATACATCTTGACAGACTTCATAGCATTAAGATGCAGCTTTCTTATGTTAAAACAGTGGGAACAAGTGATTCAATGATAAATTTTCGTTACTTGCTCTAATTTATCTGAGTATAACCACAGTAGTCAAGTAGCAAATAAGTTAGAAGGAGAGCATAGTAAAAAAAAAGAGCAAACGTATTCACAATTTCATAAATTAAAAGAGATCATCATATTAATTATGCTTTGAATTAAAAGCAGGTCTGAACATATGAATACATAGTAGTTAATTTCAAAGCGACACATGTTTTTTGTTGAAAATATAGATCAGGCAGAAACTACTAATAAAAAGCGTTCCCCACCATCAGAGCACATCAAGCACATCAGAGGTATGTTGCGCAAACAATTACATTCACTTTAATGTAGGGAATCATGAAATCATGGAAATAGATAGTCGTTGCTGTAAGCGTTGCTGTAAGCAGAAAATTATGAAAAAAGATCGCACTACCTCACTGTAGTGGGGATTATTCGATTCAATTCTGTGAAGATTTTGTTAAGGTGAGATCAGATGAAACTTTGATATTAAGTGAACACTTTCGTGCTACCACCAGAAGAACCTAGTCAGAATTAATTGTTCACATTTCAATTTTTTCAACACGTGCCAAGGTAAGCTAAATCATTTTAAATGTGTTCCTTCCGTATACTTCGAACAGAACTGTTGGAACCTCTCTCATGGGGGAATTCATCAGTTTTGTCTGAATGTGAAGGTAACAATTTATGAAAATTGAGGATATTCTTTTCATTCTTTTTAAAAAAGTTGAACCAATTTTTGATCACGTGAATTTCAACGACATCAATCCCTCACCACACATTGTCAAGCCTCCAAACAGATAATCTTTACTTACGGGTACTCAGTTTTTCTTCCATTGAACTCTGCAAGCGCACAAAAAAAGGATACAACTATATTAACTTCCGAGTAGCTAATATTGCATATCAACCGAATTGAAGGCGAATTGTGTTTCTCGTTCTTAAACCAATTTGCCCAGGCTGACTACGTGAAAGTGATTGATCCAAATGCATGATACAATATTTTAACCCCCGAGTGGCTTTCATTGGACCGAGTTTAGCAGAAAGGAACCAGGCCACATCAGCTTTTGCAAACTTTCACTGGGCGATTCAATTTTTTACAAGAGAACGATTAAACGGAGTTATTTTCAAATTTTAGGGAATTTGCTTCGCACTTTGTAGAAAATTTGCTGTTTGCACATAAATTTGCACAACCATTTGCATGTATAAAATTAAATTGCCCGATTAAATTTGGTAATAAGTGATGTGGCTTGGTTCCTTTCTGCTTAACGCGGTCCAATCGTGTCACCTTCGGATTAAAGTGCGCTAATTTACCGCGCGGGAATGCGTACCGTGTGATGCACGTCTAAATAGGGAATTTGCAGGTGTCTTGAATTTTGTGAATTTCATCTTCAAAATGATATTACTAGGAAAATTGAGCACGAGGGTATTCTTGGTTTCTAAATTGAACTACTATTGGAGAAAATATGACAAAATAACCTAATCTGCTAAAATACGTATGTTTTAATGGAAAATGCTGCCAGATGACGTCATGAAGCGGCAGAATTTTTCACTTTTAAATCTATTTTTCTCAAATTTCCCATGTCAGAAAAAAATTATGAAAAATACAGGAAACTCAGCTCATTAGGTACTCTCAGATGGAGCAATAACATTTTTGTGTGCAAATTCTCCATTGCTAGTTCTACAAATATTAATAAAAAGAAAATAAAATAGATTCCACACCGTTGCGCAACACGGGTAGTATAACGGTTGTCAAGTCGCACGACTCCGCAATAAAGGCGCAACAAGTCCCATGATGGCGAAAACTGCCGGGTTAACGATTAGCGACCAGCCAGCCCGTCCTCCTCAAGTTGACAGGTTAAGTGTCGCTGACGTGCATAGGCTGGAGCAGGGGTGGTAGCACGGGGCCTGGAGCTGGCAGATGGGCGGGAAGGCGGTCGACATGACGACTCGATTATCTTCGCGCCTCCCGTCGTTTTTTGTCTTCCTCGATGCTCTTTTCGGGGATATAAGCCAGCGGCGTGGCGTGAATTGCGATATATCGATTGTGATGCCATTTAAACCTACGGAAAAGGATCGATAAATAGTGTGTTCGCAGCGAACACCTTAATAATCGATTCTTTACCATAGGTTTAAATGGCATAACTATCGATATATCGCAATTCACGCCACTCCACTGATATAAGCGTGTCAAGTCAACGTACGAATTGCGTGGACGAATTTTTCCCGCCGTCGGGAAGTCCCGCGCGAATAATGCATTTGCATGTCCTAGAAATTGCTTCGAGTCAGTTCCGGAATTCAAGATATATTGGCATGCGGGCTGATTGCTTAAATTGATGGACAAAGCTATAGACAAAGAAGACGAAAGGGAAATGGAAGGATTCTATTAGAGGAAGCGGGTGGTTGCAATGAGGTAGGTGATATAGGCTAACTTACGGCAACCCACGAGTGACACTACAGTCAGTCCATCAAGAATCCTCTTAGTCTATAGGAACCACCTATTTCAACCAATAGGATTACTCCATACTCCCTATGTCTTCTGTTTCTATAGCTTTGTCTATCAATTTCAACAATCAGCCAGCTATTCAGTACTTTTTAATTCTTGCATTTTTAAAGTAGAGACTGCTCTTCGAGTTCACAGGGATCTCTCCGCTTATTTTGAACAATCTTTAGCTATGAAAAAGAAGTTCTACATTGCGTATTTTCAGCTCCTTTTTAAACGCGCGTCTTCAAGAAAGTAAGGTTGGTGGCCGAAAATATTTTTCCAACCGCAGGTGCAGGGTTCTCTGCCGTCTGTACGTTCCCTGTGCTGCGATTTATACTCCGTGCAGTCGTGCATTGAAACGGCTGCATGTCCATTTTACAACCCATTTGGAGGGCTGCCTCCCCTCCCCCCTCCCAAATCATACTCTAGAATGCAAAATCACAAGAGTAACGTGTACCGCGTAACGCGTAACGCCGTAACGCATAACGCCTGAGATGCGAAGCGTTTCGTAGGGTTGAACCGCGAAGCGGTCAGGGAGCGTAGCTCTCTAGAGGGTTATAAAATCGTAATCAGATGCCTACATTTTGTGGATTTGCGCTTTCTAAGTTCCGTATTTCTTTTCTTACGAGCAAATCCAGCGAGAAAGATGGGTCCCCTAAAAACATTATTTGAGCAACATGCGCGCGCTTTAAAAAAACGCGCTGCACGCACCTTGTTTTACCCGCAGGCGCAAAAATTCGGGGTTTTCCACGAAACTTTTTTTAAAACTTTTCCGATCGATTTTCGTCATTTGATACTTGGAAGTTGGTCTAGAAGAACGTTTTACCGAGAATATCCATTTCTTGGAAATTTTATCATGGTTCGAAAATGAGAGGAAAACTCTAAAAAGGAAAAATCTGCTCCCAACGTCTGCTGCCAAGTGGTGCAAATAGATTTTTGAACTGCTTTAGGAGGTGCTTTTAGAAGGCAATTTTAGGAGAAAACCAATGGACACACTTTCAGAACCTCAAAATTTTGAGAAACCGGAGTTATAAGATTTTAAAGTTTCCAAATGTTGTCCGACCTCTCCTATTGACTCAATCCACTGTGTGGCGTAAGGGTGTATCTCAATATTTCCACATGAGCCCTGCTTTACATATGAATCCATGCTTTTTGAGGCTCTTGCTGCAATTGTGATACACCCTCACGTCGAAAAGCGACGATACTAGCCCAATGCCAAGTTGAAAAGACGTGACACATCCCGCGCAGCGCCTGCGACCCCCGACGCTTTCGATTTCATCACCAGTCGATGGAGAGGGCCGAGAAGGAACGCCGAACGCGGTGCGGGAGAGGGGTGGAAGATGCAGGGATTAATTAATCTCATTCAGCGGTAAATTGACTTGCAACCCAGCTCCCGCCCAACGCATTATCGACTTGTTAAACGCTAAACAAGGGCTTGTTGTCCAAGTCAATTTGTCAACTACAAGACTACTTTCACCGACGGCTTGTGCCTTCCCGTGAAGATGTCGCGTGCGGTTTACAGTTTAAGTTGCGACGTTGCAGTTTTTTTATCGGTCAAGGAATTTGTTTCGCTCAAGTATAATCTCACAAGGCACCAGAAATATTTAGTGTCCTCATAGAAATGCCGTAATGTCATCATATGGATTACATTTTACAATAAGGAGCCCCAATTTCTGGCCCATTTTAGAAACAGCATATATGCCATTCATTTCCCTATGCAGATAGGTGCTTTTATGGAACAGCTAGAGATAGTAGTTCCTTAATGCAAAATGTAATCCATGTAATGTTTGAAAAGAGTCGGATTCAATTAACCACCAAAAAAGCAACAATGTAAAAAATGATCGAGAGTCCAATGGAGGGAAAAATTCCGGTGATATCGTTATTCTAGACGAGGAAGCTTAACTGCGATTATTCTTTGGACTCGTTGGATGACTTCATAATGACCGCGTGTTTTGTTTGTGTTTGACCTTGGTTAGATATATCCAAATATACCTATGAAGATTACTATGAAAACTTAAATAAATTAAAGTAAAGGAGTTTAAATAGTTGTTATTGCACAAAATTTCATGGATTTTTTCTCTCATGATCTGTAACATTCTCAGCAAAAATTTAATAATAGGACAGGGAATTTTCAGAGAAATCTTATGACGTGTTCCTGCAGTTTCTTGCTGCCTAACTTTGAAAGACTAAGATAAAACTGGTTTAGTGCGACGGTGAAATAATTGCGCTGAAAATCCTCTGTCCTATTGTAGGATTTATTGATTGTTTACTTGTATGACGTCAGTAGGTGCAAATCACAAACTGGCCACCACCTCCTTTTTTCTACGTGACTCAAGCGGAGAGAGGATTAATTTTCTTTCGTTTGAATGTACCACCTCTTAGTAAAAAAGCTGCCCATTCTATAGCCACGCATTTTAATTAACACGATGTGCGAGAAGGAAACTGAAAGGAGTTCTCGCGAGCTCAGACTTTTCTGGATTAAAAGGGGTGCGTCTGAGTGGTCTCGCCAAAAGAACTGCGACTGTATCGATTCACAGAAGCCCGGATGTTTTAGGACCCGTTCAAGCAAAAACAACTTTCATGGCGGCGTTGTCGCGGTCGCTAAGAACCCCTTGCTCCACCAGCAAGATATTCATCAAAAAAGGAAAGGATTTCATCTCCAACCTCACGGCTGAGGTTCGCTCCTTTTCTTCATACTTTATTAGCGTTTCACGCCACGAAATAAGCTTCTGAGTAGCTTTTTACTCCGGGAAGTTCATCTGGGAGCAGCTGACTTTTTAACTTTCGAGTGGGCAAAGAATTCGAATCGCCGAGTTGCAGGGTGTTCAGAAAATAGCCGGGCCGAGTGAGGAGTAAATTACAAGGTTCCAAATACAATGACACAAGAAGCTTAGAAAAAACGTACGGTTAATTTCCCTCTCTCAATAGCTCTATAAAGATATAGCTCAAATACAAGTTTGTTCGTTCAAATCGGACAAAGTGTTAACCGGTGCAGACCTATATCTACACTAAAAGTTTCCAAAGAAGGAACATGTGCAATCACTGCGACTAGATGTAGGTTCACAATGGGTAATTTCTTCGTAGTTTTGGTAAACTCAACCTATTAAGACCATGGACGTGACTGAAACTGCTGAACTGACTATGTGTGTCAACCATGCTATTGAAAATTTTGCACTGGAAAAAAAACAAAAAAAACACATTGGATGTTTTTAAGAGTCCAGACTCTTAAAAACATCGACAAGAAAAAATACTCTTGATTCCATCATATTTAAGCTTTAATCAAGAGCCCAGCCTCTTCATTTGAGCGGATTTCCTTTTGATTTAAGCTTAAATCTGATTGAATCAAGAGTATTTTTTCTTATCAATGTTTTCAAGAATCTGGACTCTGGATCCAATGTGTTTTTTTTCCAATGTGGAGTGAAATTCTGTGCCGGAGTCCACGAGGCGCCCAAAACCCTCGAGTGATATGAATACGGAGCGGATTCTACTCTTCTTCTGGAGTGATTTTCACTCTCTCAGAGTGGAATATACTCTTTTCGCTGTGTACATTATGCTTTTATGGTCCCAATTTCACTTCGTATTCATATCACTTAGGGTTTTGGGGCACTGTATTGACTCCGGCTCTAGGAAATTCGGTATTTCCTCGAATTTTAACAGTGCACGAGGCAATTACTTCAATAAGGAAACAACGCATCAGTTATGTTTTTTTGGAGTCTAGTCAATTAATAAGCTACATTGATCATTTTCCCGAAATTATACGTGCTCCTAATTCCTCGAACTGTTTGGTTCGGAGAGTATAATTTTATAATTTTTATCCTCATACTGACGTCAAAATGACGCAGTAAAAGCGACACATCAAACCGGCTCCTCTTTGCTTTTTTTTTACAAAACATACCGTTTGATTTTCCAATTTCCGCAAAAATATTTGACGTCACTGACTGGGTATCAACATTCCAATAAATTCTCACGAGAGGCGATAAAAAACCGGAAAAACTGTGACATTACACTTTGTTCAGCGGAATCCAAATTTGGAGGTTTTTTTTGTTATTGTTCAGAGGCGAGGGAAGTGAGAAGAGAAAAATGATTTTGCTGCATCCTACGATACTATTGTCAAACGATTTTGTTCCTGTCTTGCATTGTTCTAAAGCCTATCACGTTGATTATTGACTGTCCTCACAATTTGGTGCACTACCTAAAAGGCTGAGGATTCACAAAAAAGGTGTAACATTAGAACCCTAGCGAATCATTTCCAATGCACCTATCTCGGCTAAACGCCTCCATCCCCCCTCAGTTTCACACTGACACGTATTGAAGTTGTTTCCTCAATCCTAACGCTAATTTTTACTTTCTCGCTCCCCTCGCGGGTAGAGGAAGTATCGCCATCGACTCAAAAAAAAAAAAAAAAAAAAAAAAAAAAAAAAAATCATTTCTAAGCGTTGTAAGGTGCCTAAAGTAAAAAAAAAAAAACATACTTGAAAAAATACTTAAAAACAACGTATGTGCCATTAGTTTCCCTATGCACATAAGTGTTTTTCCAAAAGAGCCAGAATTTATAGTTCCAAATTGCAAAATGCAGTCCATATCATGGTCTCCTTTTTTTCTTTCTTTTTTTCTTTTTTTTTTGGGGGGGGGGGATTTGTTTCAATTAGAACATCCTGCATTCTCTGCTGTATATTTTAACATCTTATAATGTAAATATAAATCAGTAAAAATCTGTGAATTTACGTGGAATATACACTGACATGATGGTGAATTCTTCACTTTTTAGACATCTTGTAGATAGAGTAGACATTCAGCGAGGAAGGGGTGCACAATGAGCCCGAAGGAGCTGGAAGGCGGAAGGAGGGGCACAGCGAAATGGGCCAGCGTAAAGTGAGTGAGTGCATAATTGCGTATAATGACAAAAATAAAACACCTCCTCCTTGTGTTCCTCTCGCTCCCGTGCACAGCGGAACATAGGCGCTATTCTCCGCTGATCTTAATTAGTCTACCAGCCCGAGGCGTTACTCTGTGTTAAAACGCTGGATTCAGCACCGGTCGCACAGAAAACACGGATCACGCTGGTGTTTACTAACGCGAAACACGACTTACTAACCCTCTGCCTTTGTCAGCCTTGAGGCCGAGTTGTCAAACTGCGACCCTAGTACACGTATAGTTGAGTTGGTACGGTCAAGAGATAAGTATAATAGCATGCAAATCGGAAATTCAGAACCAAAACTCGTTGACCAATGAGAGAGGCACTCCTTTCTGGTTACAACAAGATTGGGATGAAGATAATATCTCTATGTAGGGTACTCCTTTCTTTGGGTGCTTCAACCTACGACAATTGAGGATTTCTGAGGAAGTTAGAGAAGCGAAAGTGCCTTCAATTTGGAGCATGCAACACGCACATCCATGGAACACGAATAGTTGCATCAATGCGCCGTGCCGTAACCAATTCACGATCAGTGTAATATTTGTACGTTGAAATTATCACCGATTTGAATCGGACATTCTAAAAAGCGACTTAATCACCAGAAATTATAATACGAGAAAAACAGTAAAAAGCGTTTTAATCCACCCGCTCTAGATTTCAGTGCTTTCCTTTTCATTTTATTTTTTTATGAACGATTTAGCTTTTTTGCAACTTTTCAATCGAGGTAATCATCGAAACCGAATAAATCAAAACCACTCTGCCATAATAATACCATGAAATTAATGTTCCTCATTCTTTTATCGGTATTTGTATTATTCCCTCTGCCTGAAGGAGAATAGCAAAAATATGCGAACTTGAATAGCTGTGATGATGCATAATTCGAATTTCGATCAAAACACGCAAACTTCACAAGATAATCCAAACAGTGAGTGCGGCAATATCAGTAATTAAGTTACAGCAGCATAAATTGTCTAAACCGATTATTTCCATCTCATTTACGAACACAGAATCGCACATTGCTCTTTTTATATCCAAGCAAGTTTGCTGGAAAGCTATCGCTGACCATTAATTTTTTTCACGGGATGGTGAGCATACCGAGGAATAGGCAACAGCAGGACAGTAGTGAGTGTCATTTCACGGCAAATCAGTCCGGGGGATAGGAATCCACATTATTAAGTTTATCTGTGACCTATGGGACGACAATAACCGGCGCGGAGGGGAAACTTCCTGAATCGATTACCGCGTGATTATTGCGAGATGCATCGTGAGCCCGAGACAACGGTCCAAATCGGAGGATTATCGAGTCACGCACACACGGGCCAATCCCGGGTAGTGACTCAATGGTACGCACCAGCTACAGGGTGTAACTATTATGAACTCTCCGCACTTCTATCGTCCCTCGAGATTGCCAGATCTTGTATAATATTAACAGCAATTTTACGTATTTCTGCCGAATGGAACTATGTGCATTAGGACGTGAGCCCTGTTATGCACATTATCTTAAGGGCCTCGGGGCTCATGTCTCAATGCAGATAGTGCAGTTTGGCAGAAATTCATCCAATTGAGGCGTTGGGTGCAAAAAGGGCATTTCTTGATTACGATGTTTTAGAATCTCCACTGCTAACTTATGTTTTAGAGAGGAGACTGTTGGGTGAATTTTCTGAAATTTTTGGTTTTCAGCATTGTAAAATCATTAAAACAATTCAGCGAAAGTTCCAACGAATTCCATGCATTTGCCTAAATTAAAATGGATGAAACGTTAGCGAGGATTCTGAGACACTGTAATCAAGGATTGTCCTTTTCGCACCCATGCAGCGCTTCGATTAGTTGCTAGAGTATGTAAGGTGCAGTGGCGTGGCGTGAATAATCGATTATCGATATCTCGCCATTTGAAACTATGGTAAAGAATCGATTACTAGGGTGTTCGCTGCGAACACCCTGATAATCGATCTTTTTCCTTAGGTTTAAATGGCATAACAATCGATATATCGCAATTCACGCCACGCCACTGGTAAGGTGGTTCCACGCTAGCAAAAGAATAGAAAAAAAAATCACTCGTCCTAAATTCAGATTTTTTTTATTAATTATTTTTATTTTGTCTTTATTTTTTGAAGAATCCTTGTAATTTCATCACGTGGAATGATCTGAGGGTAGCAAGAGTTGTTAACGAAATGATTCACGGATTAATTTCTGTATTGAGCTATTTATTGCAAATTCATTATTGGATGGGTTTTTTTTTGTTTTAAAACACGGCCAGAATTAGCAAAGAACTTTGGAGTGAATTTTAATCAATCTCGCGGTTTTCGTGGGACGCTATATGATTGAACTATGAATCTTTCACTAAATCATCTGATATGTGATTAATTAGAGTTGTATAATCGCGCAAAAACAACCAGAAACAACGTTTTCAAGTCTAGTCACGTGTTTGTGTTTTTTTCATGGTTATAGCTACTAAAAAGCTATTTTTCAAAAAAATTTCACGTGCTGACTTTGGTATTTATCGAGAGTTCAAGGAGATTACAATATTACAGAACATATAAGAGAGGGAAGCAGTGTAATTTCGAAACCTTTATGCACGGCGTATTTTCCAGCGTAAAAGAGAGCATTGCGACAGTTACTATAGTTGTCCCCCTTTTGGTATATAATGATTAATATTCAATTTGAAGAAGTGCATTGATTTTCATGACACGTATGTGATCTCTAAAAATCAATTACATTTTCCAGTCGGCGAGGCAATGGTAGTTTTTGAAATGGAGGTAAAATTAATGAGATACAGAACAGTCCAATGTCAAGGCACCAGGTAATTCATCAAAGTTTAATCACGGCATTTAAACGCTTTTTCAATTAATTTTTGCGATCGTTTAATGCATGTTAGTGACGGAGAGTTTGATTTTCCAATGGAAAGACGTAACGCTTATTGAATGTTGAAATGGAGATGTTGCATGTGTGAGGAATTTGCGATTTGACTATTGCTTCTCATGTAAAAGTTCGCGAGAAATACGGCGGTGCCACTGGTTTCCTCTGAAATCAACTCCCAAGCTCAAAAAAAGCTCACAAGTTGAGGCCAAAATGGAGGGGATTTACCACGCTATCATGAGAGTCCACCTATACATTAAGACAAACTCTTCTTGCAAAGATAGGGAGCAAATACATTAGCAGTGATGCCGTGTTTTCAGTTTTAGAGTCCCCAAATAAAGTGGCAGCCCTGTCAATGTATTTGCTAGCTCCCTATCTTTGCATGGAGAGTTTGTCTTAATGTAGACGTGGACTCTCAGGATAGGGTGGGATATCCCCTCCATTTTGGCCTCAACTTGAGAGCTTTTTTTGAGCTCGGGAGTTGATTTCAGAGAAAACCAGAGGCACCATCGTGTTGCTCGCGAACTTTTACAAATGAAACGAAAGTTAAATCGCAAATTCCTCACACATGTAACATCTCCATTTGGCCTGGAACGGCGCAGCGCAGAGAGCAATGATGACTAAGGACTTGAGATGAAAAGGAGAAGCCCTCGACGCAGCGGTCGGCATGTAACACATATCAGCGCCTACATAACTGCATGAATACTTCACGCATTGCGTCAAACACAGTGCGGTCATCATCTGTCGGCGTGAAACGCATAGCGCCTACAAGACTGCAAGAATACTTCACGCATTGCGCCAAATACACACGGAAAAAACGAGCTTAGGGTTGGGACCTACATGTTAGTGCTGGGCACTAACGAGGGTTAGATCAAATGGAGCCAGCAAGTCAGAGTAGTGCTGGGCACTAAACAGCTCGAGGCTGGGTCACTAAGGAAGAAGTAGTGTCAAGCCCTAAAGTGACTTTGGAGCGAGCGTAAAATATGAAACGCCTCCGCCTAGGATCGAACTCGGGTTGCGCCGGTGGAAGACCAGCGCGTTACCACCAGGCTATCGTGACTCCGATATATCAGGGGTGAATTTACACCTGTTAAGCGCAACTACGTCTCGCGGCATCTGATTAGCACTACTCATGTTCAGTGCCCACCTGTACTGCCTTCCGGTGTTGAGCTGTACAGAGCTTAGACGCCGGCCCTCAACTACTCCCCACTAAACGGCCAGTAGTGCTCAACACTAGTCTTGTTTTTTCCGTGCAACAGTGCGATCAGCAGCTGTCGACGTGAAACGCATAGCGCCTACAAGACTGTGGGAATACATCACGCATTGCGCCAAACACACAGTGCGGTCAACGCGACACGGCGCTGCGGCGGCGGAAGTTAAGCTCATTATACCACATTAATGTTTATTTTTTTATAATTTTTTCGTTTATTTCATATAAATAGAAGGCTTCGTCCACACACAACACAGAGATATAGGTTTACGGAACTTATACTTTCGCGCGAAGTTTCGTGATTTTTTGGTAGTAGTGCTGGCAGGGCTTTCGCAAAGAAGGTGTCCAACACGAGTAAACACGTCTTATGCACCCCTCCCCTGTTCGTTTTTATTGATGTTTCAAAACGAAGTGAAGAAAACCAGTGGCACCATCGTGTTTCTCGCGAACTCTTACATAAGAATCAAAAGTCCAATCGCAAATTCCTCACACATGCAACATCTCCATTATGCACGGAAAAATCGTCGCGCCTAAAAAAGGCTTATATCTGTTTTCTTGTGAGCCACGGAAAGCCTAGATTCATACGGTGAGTAGGGCTTACATAGTAATTGAGATACTCAAGCGGATTCATGAGGGTGGGACGAACGGCTTCCCGATTTTTAAGACTGCGACGAAGTGCGAATTGGCAACGTCGAGAGCGGCGCCGAGGGGTGGCTTCGGTTCCGAGTTGGACGAGCCCCGTAATCGATTCGACAGTGCAAATAGATAAAGATATTAATCTTTTGAGTGTCAATTAGTTCCGGGGCTGATTGAATTAAAAACGCGTCGTTTTAATGATATTCATCGATGCAAGCGCGTAAACAACCGGGTAATGAAATATTTTCGCGCTGATGAGTCGCGGCCTCGCGGGCCTCGGATTTTGATGGAAGCATTAAGTGCTCAGCGTTTGCTTTCTTCCGCCCGACTGGGTAGGCCAAACGTATGACTCTAATTTTGACATAATGGGAACGAGTTGCTCGAATGGGATCGCATCGAATGCAGGCGGAGTTGCTCGGTTGCTCTTGTTACTGAGTGTCCGTTTTTTGTCCTGGCTCGCTCTGCGAAGCCGACTTTGAGAATTCCCTTCGTTGATTTCTAAATAAACAACAGTGGAAAAAAACACATTGGATCTAGAGTCCAGACTCTTAAAAACATCGACAAGTAAAAGTACTCTTGATTCACTCAGAATCTAGCTTAAATCAAGAACCAAGCCTCTTAATTTAAGCGGATTTCGTTTTGATTCCAGCAAAAATCCGATTGAATCAAGATTTTTTTTTCTTGTCAATTTTTTCAAGGGTCTGGACTCTAGATCCAATGTGTTTTTTTTCCAGTGAGAGAAAGTATAAATTCTTGGGTAATGTGAGATCAAAACTGCTATGCTGAGGAAGAACGCTATAGGTGCCGCCCAGCGTTGCCAAATTTCCATTGATAAAACTCGAATTTCCTGGTAAATTTGTGAATATTTTCCTTACAATTTTTCAGATTATTTTTTTCACGATTTCACCAAAAGTTCCCGAATATTTAAATGGAAAATATTCAAAGCACTCCTCAAAATTAAACATTTTAGTGGAGGAGTTTCGGCAACTATCGAATGTTCATACTGCGTTTTTCCTCGGCACGGCAGAAAAACCGCAATAAACGAGTTTGAACTAGGTTTTAAGAACCTCTATGCAAGTCTAAAAAGTTAATATAAATAGAGTCGGCTCATCTAGGGGTTATCGTCCGTGGATAGCCACCAAAGCCCCAGGCCCAGAAGAACAGTGGAATGAACTGTGACAAAAAAGGAACATAGTGGATCAGAGAGATTACAGTAATGATTTCAGAAAATTCAGTGTAGTTGCGAACTACTCCTGGTTCTTACTAAGAATCGTTGAGTCTTTTAATGAGAAAAAATAAGATAGAGCCAGTTAAATTAATCACGGAGCTTTTAAAAAGGGTTCGGGAACCCATAAGATGAACGAATCGTACATTCCGATGAATTAGCAGCGTTTAGCGTGCACGCACACAGAAGATGCTCCAGTTAATTTTTTGCCACGATTAAAATTCCCGAGAAACAGAACGTGGTGTTTATATTCAAACGTGTTAGGCACGATCTCCGTTTCAGGGGCGCGTAGCCCCGAACAAAAGCGGGCACAAATTAAGTCGAATGAAAAAGAGCAAGCGAAAAAAAAGTGTTTGGATTACTAATTCAAGTGTCAACAAAACGATGCCGGAGTCCGCGGACAAAAACCGGGCTCGTAAATTTCGAACACCTCTGCAAGGTCACGCCAGAAACAATGGGCAACGAGGCTAATTTCTTAATTAGGGCCTCGAGCCCCCCGCATCCCTTCCACTCCTCCCGGTCCCCGAAGGGATAACTATTCAGGTTGCCCCGATCGAGTTACCCGTCCCGCATCTTCATATTGGCCCATGATTACGTGGACTCTCTCGTTTCGATTATCGTTTCCCTACTTCGATATCTATCAAGCGCGGGCATAATTAGACTGAGTTAAGCAGAAAGGAACCAACCCACATTTTGGAAAAAATTGAATTATGAGTGGTTTTGAACTCAACCACTGCTCAACTATATCTATCGCCAAAAATTCGAAGTTTTTGTTGGAGTAAATTTTGCAGAAATTGAACTTGAAGTTTATCTATTACATTGAGTCTTATGCAGGAGTCAAACTTTAAACCTCTTTTTCTCGGTTTGATCCTGATGTGGTTTGGTTCCTTTCTGTTTAACTCCGTCCATACTTTTTGAAGTGAGGAGCCACTATTTTTGGCTTATTGTAGAAACAAAATATGTGGCATCAGCTGCCTGATGCAGATAGATGCTTCTGTGAATGAGGCAGAAACAGTAGTTGCTTGTGCAAAATGTACCTCAATTAATCTAACCAAGGCCAACGCTAAGACGAATTTGTTTAACATGCCAATATTTTTATGTGACGAATAATATTTTGCTTTCGGCCGAGCGCATAAAATTATCAAGGATTAATTTTAGCTGCTTAAGATGATTTTTAGGGCGTCCTGTACAATTATTAAGTGGTAAACCAAAATGTCTGAAAAGGTATGTACCTCCTAACTATTTTTACAGTGATGGCCAAAACAAATTTTTGAAATGAAAGTTTCTGTGAACGTAAACTTTGTTTGTAAACTTACTGAATTTATGGACTCGTAGTGTTTCTCCATTAAGCTATTTAGCTGGAATGCTGGATCATAGAATTCGTATTGTATTCAATTTTTTTCCAGCTGCAAGTAGTCTTTTTACAGGCAGTTCACGTCAAATCTATGAATTTAATTATTTTCGAGATTAGATGAGGAGTAACCGTGCTGAAATACATTTTGTGGCGCCAACAGCACACCAAAGAAATTAACGTATGGCGGATTTTCAAGCGAGGATTACTCTATGACTTCAGCGAATATTACAGACATTTTTTTGCATCCACTTGACGCATTTTTGACCTCATTTTCACAGTCCACGGCGACACATCGGTATGAATAACGGTACAAAGATGAACAAGAAAAAAAAGATTAAAAAAATCAACAGCATCTTCAAAAACATTACAACGTGTTTTTGAATGACGAAGGAAACATTTCGATCGGACTCCCTATCGAATTTCGATTCATCACACACTCAAACCAGTCCTCACCTTCTTGATTTCAAAAGTGCGCTCGAACACTCGAGCCTAACAACTAACTCCCTGCTCTCGTCTTTCTCTGTCTTACGCTCGCTCTGGATAGCCTTTCTCTCTACCCTCCGGTTAACCTCCCCTTCTTCCCGCTTCTCTTTTGTTCGCCTGTCACTTTTTCTCCTTCTCTCGGTGAAATGTTTTCATTTCATACTTCACATGTTCAATGAAAATATTCCGGGAACTAATGAATCATAACTCTTATTAGGATCCTCGGGTATAATGACACCGCGATCTGGGAGGAAACGGAGGTCGGGGAATATTTCGGCGGCCGGCTCCCGGCACCTGGTTCGAGGACCAAGAACTTTATAAGTTTCACTCCTAGCCGTAATGCCGCCTTACGATGGATTGTCAATTTTCATTCGAAGCAAATATTGTGTTAACCAATATTTATTGATGTTATAATTTTTTTTATTAGATTCAAACGGTTCTATTTAAACGGTTCAAAAACTTCGTCGCTGTCCTATACTGCAGTGCTGAGGAAGAACAGTGTATGAAGATTCGGGAGTTGCCAAATTTCCGTTGATAAAATATGTATTTTTGAGGGCATTCATGCATATTTTTCCTTGAAATTTTCAGATATTTTAGATTCAATTGCGTACAAAATGTTCTGAAAATTTTGGAAAAAAATATTCACAACTGTCCCGGTAAATTCACTTTTATCAAAAGAAATTTGGCAACGTCTGAGAGCTCATACGGCGTTCTTCCTTGGCACGGCAGCATAACGAAAGGGTGTAACTAAATTGGAGATGAGCCATATCGTCCCTATGACTCAATGCCTTTTATGGCTCACGCTAAAATGGAGAGGAGAGAGAGAGAAAAAAACGAAACTTAGATCTAAATAGAAATGTTGTGTACAAATACCCAAATTGCGATGTTGTCTTTTTGCGTCTATAACTATTTTTAATCTGAAACATTCTCTCAAAATATCTTTTATAACTTTGTTTAAATGATATTTTTATAAAAAATTTTATGCACAATAATTAATGACTCTTCAGCTGTTATGGACTTAATAAAAACTCAATGAAGTATATGAAACTTCGTGCTCATGATTTGAGGTGTATGAGATAACATTGAGTGGAAGATATAAAATGAATTGCATCGTTGCCGATAGCAATAGAGAAAAAAGTTTTAACTAATCAAACGTGCATAAACTTCGAAAACCTGAGGATTCTGCATATTACTTTAATCTTTCTGAAAAATTGCGTGTCTTTGGGCCCACTCGGACTTGTCTGCATGTTGGTTGATTAGCTGATTGTTGAGAACTTAGATCAATCTTTCATTGAGAGCACCGATGACGTGACGAATTAGCTCTAATTGATTCGAGAAATTGACTGGCAGACGAGGAGCTTTTACATCGACGAATATGGTATACGCTTTGAAACTTGGCCTTGCTGTGTCAACAGGATTGCTGGAACTGTGACTAACGTGTGGCCACTCACGGCATCATAATTGTACGCAATTAGCTATCGTTGGGTGTCGAGGTTTCAATACTTTAAAAATCGCCGCGAGAAAGGCTGTTTCACTCCGTTGAAAAATTGATGATTTTTTTCAAACAAGATCCATCTTAATGAGAAAATGAGAGAACACAGGAGAAATACCCTTCACCACCCGGGTTAGGTTTCACTTTTTTGAATCGTCGGGGAACCGCTATTTGCAGATTTGTTTAACTTACTTCCGCAATATAAAACGGGACTTCTCTATTTCATAGAGAGTTTGTTGTGTTCCTCCTTCACAAATCATCAATATCTTTGTAAATTGAAATGCAAGGCGAAAAAAGAGAGGAAAGGCGAAAAAATCAAAGGCACGTATAAAAAAGGAGGGAAGAAAGTTTGGACAATCTAAATTAGTTGTGTTCTCAGAGGTGAGGGATGGGGGTGGTGGCTGAGTTCACCGCCAATCAACCCAACACTGAGCATTTGACTCACCGATTAAACGCTCGACAAAAGATACCAATCCTCCTAACCTAATCCGATCCGAAGCTCAATGAATGACCGAGGTGGAGGAAATCAGATCTTGGCGAAAAAGAAGCGAAATCGGGGTGGGTTTGATTGACCGTGCAACCGGTAACGCTATACTTTCACGGTCTGAATGGACTTCCTTAAATATCGAGGTATAAATAGCGTCTCAGACGTAAAGTGATAACCTATTAAAACATTTTCGGACGCCTGGAACCTGGAAACCGAAGATTTTTTCCTGTTTTTGTTTGCGCAAACAGGGCTCCGGCGGGGGTTGGAGGCGCGGAGGGGCTGTTCGGAAGGCACCTCGCGAAGGGGGCGTTTCCAGGGGTTGACGGACACGAGGGGTGCGTTGTCGTGGATTCGATTCGCTCCCTTGTCACGGCGTATCGTCGATATTGTTTTATAACGGTTTGATTTTAGAGACGCCAGTCAACGCTTTACACGTGTGCATGTGCGTCTTGTTCCTCGGAGATTTTATCTCGGTTTAAAAAGTGAGACATAAAATTTCTTCTGATCACTAAATCACAAAAACGCGGATTAATATATTCCGAAATTTTTTAAATTTTTTTTTTTTTTATTTTAGTCATTAATAGGTCAACCTTTTTGGAGGATATTCATAGGCATAAATATCAGAGGACAAGCTCTCGAGAAAACAAACACATTGATTTTGAATTTGATCATCTAAAACCTGACGGTTGAGAAATTTTTTTATGTCACAACTATTATTGTTTCAAGATCTCAGCTGTCCATACAAATATGCCAGGAAAATAGGCACATCTTGAATTTTAGCGGCTCTGGTGCTTGCACTAGAGCTGCTATTCCGGACGGTCCCAGCTGGGGAGTATCATTGGACCATGTTACATTGGAGAGACCGCGCGTTGGTTAATGGGAATCGGCGCCATTTTCGGCTATGTTCCTTGTCATGACTTTATTTTATTGCATATTGTTTTATTGTTAGCCAATGCTATGTTGTGTAGTGTATTTTTGGAATCATGGTGATACAGTC
>NW_017547231.1:518036-593618 GCF_001854935.1 Bemisia tabaci | reverse complement strand
CGTCACTTTTTCGGACTGAAGACGACCACGAACGGGCATTCTTTCCGCTGAATTCGATGTAAGGACAAGTCACATCATGCAATCCTCAGCATTTGTACAGGTGTAATGCCCGCGCGACCCACTTTCAGCCTGCCTCTGGCTTGCCGTTCGTCGCCCGAGCATACCACCCACGACGCAGCGGAGCTTCCCACCGAGGTTGGTTGGAGGGTGTTTGATGGGGTTTCCAGAATCTTTCGCTGAAAGATCCTGGAAACCACCACAAACCTTCTGCTTTTTTTTTTTTTGAAAACTAAAAAAAAAAATCGAGAAAAAAAAATGACTATAACCCGGGGAAAAGCTCCATCATTGCAGGAAGTGACAGGTCCTTGCAGCGTAAAGGTATTGTCGCCAGAGCCGCTCTCCGACGCGAATGCGTTGGAGCTTCCTGCTTGTTTATGAATGCTTAGGATAAACATTCTGCATATTCATGAAACTATTGCCACTCAGTGACAAGGATGCGCCTTAATATAAATAATTTGTAAACCTCATATTAGTAAGCTAGGCTTTACTGATGTGGCTCTTTTGGTATTAGTTTCTAATAGTCGTTCATATAAGATTAAATTAAAGATTACATTGAAAAAGAGGGACGAGTTTGTCTGGGAAGAATGGCCTGAGAAAAAAGTCCTAGTAATTTGACGTTCATTGAAAGTGGAAAAATACCTAACCACTCGAATACAACTATTCGAGCTGATCGGTGGTGAAATTGCATACTCTGCGATTTTGAAGGAAAATTAGAGCGTGAAATTGCATTGCAAGAGCGTGTGATTGTATTAAACGATGATTTGTTAACCATGCGAAGAAGCAAGCTTCCTCTTCAAGGTTGAGGATTTTCTGATGACGGTGATTTATACTTTAAAAAGAGAACAAACAAGTAGGGACTTATTTAGATCAATTTTAGGATACGGGTGATGAGGAAACTATGGTTGCTGAAGAGTCATCTTTACAATTCCTCTCTTTTTCAGCCTATTTTATAGTGTATTGAAAATAAGTGACAACTGATGTTTGAAATAGGGGGGGAGAGGCGGAGAGAAAGGGGGACGAAAGATGGGGGAGAGAGAGGAAAAAACTCTCTATTTTATTTTAAAACATCTTTGATCAATATTATACTTGCGTGATAAGAATGATAGGAGAAAAAATTAAATATATGAATGATTTGACACTAAAGGAAATTTTGATAGTTCGACTCTTAAAAGTTTAAGCTTAAAAAATTACGACTACCATAATAAGCTCAAGATTGCATTGCAATTCAGAGACTTTTAGCTGCAGATTCGTGTTCAAATTCCTTTGTTAATGTTATGAAAATGACACTGCGAGTTGACTCGCTTATTCAGCATCTCGGTCTTTGTATACATTTTTAAGTTTTGATATGCCTTTCTTCTGACATTTGACAATCACCTTTTGAAGCCTTCTCGTCCAAACTTGAGTCGTAAATATTTTTAGACAAGCGTCAAGAGCACTTATAACTAAAGAGCGTCTCAAAAGTCTAATCTGCACGATTTAAAAATCAAGAGACTTCTTTCCTTTTGAATGAATACTCTACTCCTACACACTTCCTAACAATCTCCAACAGAAGGTTGCACTTTTTTTCATATTTTAAATCCACTCCTTTTGATTCAACTTTTTGCATTCTTTATGAGGAGGTTGAAACAGCGTTGCTAAATGCATTCCACGGGTTGGCTTATATATCGACGGTGCAAGTCGGCAATCACATAACTCGGTTTGCGACGTCGCAGACTTCCTGTCATACTTTATTTTTTAAATGGAAAACTACTCAACGGCAATTCTTTAAAACTGTCATGATTTTTCTTCTCAATGCGAAGAAAATTCTGCAAAAACTTCAAGAAATAATGTCAATTTGCTCTCCTTTAAAAAAATGACATAGAGGCGGAGATTTTCAGACACCGCAAACGAGTTATGTGATTGCCGACTTTCACCGTCAATATGTCCTTGCTCAAGGAATCTCCTTATACCAAGCATACAAATTTTCAAAATTCCATCAATAATTGAATCAAGAGTCTGATGTTCCCCAAAGTCTTCAAAATTACAAAGGCCAATAATGACTCACCATATAAGACCTGCAGGGAATCAGGCGTTCTTGTCCATCTAAGAGAAATTATAGTTACTGAAATAAAGGAGGATCTGGGCCCAAACTATCGTTCTTTCATCCGTTCAAGTGGAGCACTCATAATATATTTTCCAACCTCAATAAGCATCATCGGTTCATCAGCAAATGACGGACTTGTTATGGCAGAGACGGATTTAGTGTAAGTTAATTGCACGATTTTGACAAATTATTTTATACGACGAGAATGTGGTCTGCAAAATGGCACCACCGTAGCCAAGAACGAGTGCGATGTAAGTGAGGGGGCAGCGGCAGTAATTCGCCCCGCGTAAGTGAAAATAATTAAATAAGCCGTAGTTTGTTACGTCATCAGGTGAGAGCGGCGCGCGGCGGGGAGAAAGGTTGTTGCGCTTCATAATGGCTGGAACAACAGAATGAAGAGTAACCTAAGATCCTTGACCTTTTTTCTCTATTTTGCCACCCCCGCAAGAACTTCCATCCCTCCGTCTAGTATGAACCATTGCCAACTTTCGTGGAAAGCTAACGAAAGCACCGATATGTAAGGGTCTTTTTCGTGTCAAGTCGGTAACATTACATCGTAACTTTTTCCACGTCCCTGCCTGGAGGAGGCCTCTCCCTAAGATAGTATTCCAGGAATTGATGAGAGCTAAACAATGTTGCCAATTTTCAGAAAAATTCCTGCTGGTAACAATGTGGAAGAGCGATTTTGCTCGCAAAATTTGGTAACTTCAGAGTTGAACTCACACCGTCTCTAATTAAACTCTGGATTTGAGCGATTGCGAGTGTGTGAGGAAGAGGGGGAGCTAGGAAATCGCAAAGGCATTAACGACGTTGAGGACACCCCGAGAGGCAGAAAACGTTGTAAATTTCCTGTGATTATTAAGGCAATTTTTTAAGGGCTGTGATGGCGCGCAAATGCGTGGTTGCCGCATTTCCCTAGAAATACTAATCGCCTTTTATAAAATCAGGAAAAAACATTGTCTCTGACTTATTAATGTTCAAAGGTATAGTATATTTCTTCAGTCTTCTTCTTTTGGAAGAATTTGGCAATTAGGCCAAAGGTAATAAAAACATTTTGTTTGTGGCATTTTAGACATCATTTTTTATTATCATTCTTGAACTTACGGATGTAAGTTCTTACTTTTTATAGAAAATGTTTAATAAATGATATTACTTATCTCTTTTCCCCCGTTTAGCTACCGTTGTTGAGCAATTAAACCAGATAGAATATTGTAAAAATTTAAGTTTTCATTAATGCAACGTATGGTTTTTCCCTCAAAAAACATTGCAATATATAATAACAGCAATATTTAAACACAGTGTGCAACAATGTTGGCTTCTCCGAATGTTTCTTGTGGAGTTTGTTGATTGATAATGATAATACAGATCTGAGTATTTTTTCTTCGCATTTTTAAACCATAACGTGCAAATATACCAACCATGAAAAAAATGAACACATATAAACAATCCGTTCGGAATTTTTTCCCCCTCCTCTCTTCACCTACATTTGTGATCAGAGCAAAGAAAAAGGACCCTTTCATCTTACAGAGAACTTTCCAAGGACGTCATATCCTTCTACATTTTGACGCTTTCAATGCGTAAAAATTGCGAGAAAATACTTATATTTTCTCACTTACTGAAGATGTATTATTACTCAAATTTTGAATTTTCTGGAAGATAAGGTCTCTTTTGACAGATTCGGTCACATTTAGTCGTCAGTTGTCATTTTCCCCTGATTTTCGGCCTGATATGGGACAAAATGCCGTCTTTTCAGGCTTAAATTGACGATATGGCCGCGGTTGATAAAATTTCATGGGAGGTATCGTGAAGGGGCCTCGGAAGTGTCCTGTATTATGAGCTCTCTTCATAAGCCGTTGCCAAACTCAATTCAAATTTCCCCTCATTCGTGTCTAAAAAATCGAGTTTCCTTGGCACTGTGGCTATACGGCCACTTCTTCCTGTGATACATACACTCAGTCTGGTGGTCGTAACCTGGGGCTTTGCGTTAGCACTTCTACGCGACCTACTCAAAACTCACCCTTTGGCTTATTTTGCCCTTTCTTTGCACTTTTGTTTTTCTTTTTCTGTTTCGTTCCCTCTATCTTAAACAGCCTGTAAAGGATCGACCAACTATACGTGTATTTTCACACAGTTGGTGTATTAAAACGTGAGCAGTAGCGAGGCGTTAGTAATCGATAATCAATATTTCCCCATTTGAAGCTATGTCAAGGAATCGATTAGCAAGGTGTTCGCAACGAACACCTTGATAATCGATCCTTTCCCATAGGTTTAAATGGTTGATCAATCGATACATCGCAAAGCACGCCACTGATCGTCAGATTAAGTTTACCTCGCGGATATTACCCAACCTTCATTTTTTTTATTATTATTATGAGCTTCGTGTATCAGAGAAATTAAGCATAGCTTGAGATTTTTTCGAAAAACGCAAAAGAGCATGATTTGATTTAAAAAATTACATACTTTACAAAACCAGGTTATCGACTATAGGTTTATATTGTCGATCCCTCGACGTAAGGGCGTATCTTAACTTTCGCGTGAGCCCTGTTTCACATATGAAACCATGCTTTCTGGGGCTCATCCTGGAATCGAGATACGCCCTTACGTCGGAAGAGAGACGATATGTTGAAGATATTAGACCATTTACTGTGGTTTCGGTACAGCACATTTTCAAATTATGGCATCTTCGTCTTTAGTTCCCATAAATATCTATATATATCCCTAGTTTTGGTGTAAGTACTCAATATCATCAGATTTTGAAGCACCACAGGTCCTAGACGAAGGAACGTAACTCTATTCTAAGGTCCTGAAATTGACGCAAACGATTTCATTTCTCAAAAGAATGAACCCGTGCAATTTTTGTCCAAAATTTGTCTGATTTTTGCATAAGATAAAAAATAATCCATGAAATTTTCAGGTAAAAATAGCAAGATTCTCCTCGTAACAATTCAATTTTTTATGAGGAATTTGGCAACATTGAAATGCAGTTACGTTCTTCCACGAGCGAAACGACGAAATGAGATGAGCGTTTTAAAAGTTTTACCGTCGATAGATAATCACTCCTTTACCGCCAAGGTTGGCATCATTTGCATGTGCGCAACCTACGCAGGAGTGATGAAGAGATTAAAACAATGCTCAGGCTCTTCTTTAGTATTTTGCTTGTTCTCTCTCACACATTCTCTCTCTTTTTACTCGAAAAAGAGTGAGTACATTGAAAACCTTGCCCGTGCTCTCTGTTGGCTCCCCACCGAATGTCGCCAGTTGAAGACCGAGAAAAACAAAAAAAGCGAAAAAATAAAAACAAAAAGAGGAAGAAAAAGACTCCTCGTCTTTCATCCGCATTGACGTGATTTCGTTGTCGTTGTCGAATTTCTGGGGCTGGCATGTGGTCTCGATCGGTAACTGTTGTTAAATACGCGAGCTTTTTTGAAAAAAGCTCCGATTTGGCATCTTGTTCCTGAAGGATTTGGCTTAATCGCTATCGAGCGTTTTCAAACAAATACATACGTCAATGCCTAGTTGCCAATTACGTATACCCACGACTGATTTCTTCCTTCAACTTTATTGTCGCTTCCAGCAGAGATGTATTTCTTTTTTAGCCCCGCAAAAAGTTCGTAGTAGTAGTAATAATTTGATAGAAAGATCACGGCTATCAAGTTGAAGTCGCTGCGGTCTTCAGACAGTATCTGAGGGATTGAGTCCGGGGATTTCGATTGCCGAGTCAATCGGAATGAGTCGGAAATATTTTGTGTACTGAAGTACGTATCAACGGACGGCTCATGAAACGTATCTGGCTGTAATCAACCGAATGCCGTCACTATATTTTGTTTCATTTTATTGGCTGTTTTAAAGTGAAGTCAAATTTGTTTCTAAACACGTCTCCATTAAACCAAAATACATTCGCAATGAAAAGTCATCTCGCCAGTAATTAGAATCAATTTGAGAAAAAAAATTTGAGCCTCTCCTGCATTTGGCATACCCATAAATAAGGTTGCTAATTGCTGCATGGATTACGCGAGTGAAGCTTGTGAGTTTAGGACTCGGCCAATGCAACACTGGTTCCACCTCTGTAAGGAGTCAACGTCGCAAGTGTGAATTTTTTTTTAAAATGAAGAAAAAAAAGGGACATTGACTTTAATGTCTACAGCGGGTGTTAATTTTTTTTCTTGCAAAAGAGGACGTGCGTCAACTTGTAATTTTCCTGACGTCAAATCGCCGAGACAGACGTAGATTAAACTCATTAGTTTGCTACATCGTTTAACACTTTGCAATAATCAGTTGATGTTGAATCTCAAGAGTACTCAATTTTTACGCAAAATTTATAAGGCTAAATGAGGAGCCAAACGACCCTATTAGATGATTAACCGTAGTATTTTACCTATAATTTCACCAAGTCAAATTTTCTTCAATGAAAATATAAAGATAATTTATTTTATCATTAAAGTAGGAACGATCAGATTTTTTTTCGTAAGTCTTAAAATTAGACCCCCTCCCCTTACGACGCAGAAAATTTGATGCTTTGTTTTTAACACGAGACCTGTGAGCTGATTTTTGAAATTCCATAAAAACATGATTTAACAGAAAACAAGATAAAATTAGATTGAGAGCAAGTTGTGTCAATAGTTTGATTGATATTGACCTGTTTTCTTTCTTTGCGCAAATTTTGAATGGGGTAGTGGTTGGTTTGCCTAGTTGGATACGAATTAGAATTTCAAATCCATCTGGCAACCATGAAAGAAGTCAGATTTCACATTAGGATCTGCTTTGTGCTGTGTAATTTTTTTCTTGTTCGGGGGCGAAGCTACTCAGCTCTTTAGAACATTTTAAAAATTACAAGAAAAAAAAGTAACAAAAAATAACATACGAGTGTTCCTGCTTTTCCTGCAAAAAATTTATCTCCGTTATAAAGGTTATAGTTGTGTCTGCACTCGTGGGAGAGTGCTTTTTTTCAAATCCGCTGTGAAACAAACGAATAAACAAAAATGCATACCTAGTTAAAATGTGACAGAAAAATATGAAATAAATAACATCTACCGCTGAAAGAGGAGTGCAATATTTACTCTTATTGTCAGTAATGTCTCAATCATGGAGTTCCTTTTCTCTCCAAACAGAAGGGAATTTCAACGATCTCGGAAATGTCAATGCTCCCTTAAGCAGCTGTGTTGCATATTTGCACATTATCTCATGGCTGCTCTGAAGTTTCTAAAGAAAGGTGTATGTACATGGATTTCACTTCAAAAGTGGCAATGCCCCTTGCAGTGATGGATGATTGTCGAACAACTTTGAAACTTCGAACCGTTGGACTGGCTGACACGGTTGCGGAATTTTAGAAAATGTTTTGTGTATCAACCTAAACGGAGTATAAAGCATTATTTTTAAAACGAAATTTTGCAGCATAGCCGATGCATCCGTCTTTTTTTCTAATTTTGTAAAACAGGGGTTGACGAAGGTATCCCAAATCCTGCTTTATAGCGTGGTCAGGGTCACCCCTTTCCTAAACCTAGAATTGTTTTTTATTGGACATCAGAACAGGCATTTTCAGTTTAACAAAAATAATATTCTAAAGACTGTTTTATGAAATAATGCCAACTTTGAGTCTATTTTTTGAAAATACTTTCTTGGTAGAAAAATATCGAGTGTTAAATCAATAACGCTTGCCTTTGAAACAGATCTGAAACACCTGTTCACGATTCCGGATAGCTCTTGTGCCTGGAATGAAGGACATCTGGAGTCATTGCCCAGAAAGGTACTCGGAACTTTTTTATTTGTTCCTAAGGCAAGTACTATTGACCTACGCTCACTGTTTTTACTAGGGATGCAGGGATGCTACGCTTACTTTTTAAATTTTTTTTTTTTTTTTTTTTTTTTTTTTTTTTTTTTTTTTTAAAAAAAACCTCTGTTTACACTTCCGGATAGCTCTTGTTCCTGGAATAAAGGACATCTCAAGTCAATCCCAAAAAGGTACTTGTATTTTTCTTACTTGTTGCAAAGGCAAATGCAGTTGGCCTAAGCTCGCTATTTTTATAAAGGATCTTACGCTTACTTTCAAGGGTTTTTCTTGACGATTGAAGTGAACTGATTTATCTTATTTTATTTTTTAAGTAAGAAGAGTACTTTCAGACAATCTATTGACCGCTCATGCAACAGCATTAAGTGTGTTAATCCACACAGCAGCAACAAACTGCGCGTTTTCTTTTTTCAGCAGGGGAGCTCCAACAATAACAGCCTCATTTTCGGCGTCCGTAGCCCCATCGAAAGTCACGGATAAGTCTCCCCCTAACATTAATCGGGGATGCGCCTGCAGAGATAACAGCTCCCGACAGTTGGCGGTCGGTCCCCGAACTTTCGAAAGTCTTTCTCACGCGATCCGATCTATCAGGAGCGAAGACACTCGTTTGTTTTGTTCGCTCCATTCTTAGGGATGTCGTTGAACTACCCCGCGTTGTCAGATTCACGATGATATTTGTTTTCCGATACGGGAAGGTGGGAGTTTACGCCGACCAGCCGACAAATTCCGATCGGAACAATTAACGCCTCGTGGTCATCTCGCGGAGAATTTCCCACCAGCGCCGCTGGCGCGCTGGCATCGCCTCCGGTAACAGGTGTCACGCGGGGGCGTTGCGGTCCCACGGCCTACGCTCCCCCCATAGGAGTCACCCTCACCGGCAGGACCGTTGTTTAACCCTGCGCGGGGGTCAATGCCTTTAACTGTGCTACGGGAACTGGAGACGAATGTAGTTTGAAGATATTTAATTCGTACCCTCCTTAACATGATGAGTAAAAACTGAGAAGGAATGGAGATGTTGCATGTGTCAGTAATTTGCGATTTGACTGTTGATTCTTACGTGAAAGTTCGGAGAACCACGATGGTGCCACTGGTTTTCTCTGAAATCAACTCCCAAGCTCAAAAAAGCTCTCAAGTTGAGGCCGAATTGGAGGGGATATCCCACTCTACCCTGAGAGTCCACCTCTACATCAAAACAAACTCTCCATGCAAAGATAGGGAGCAATTACATTAGCAGGCTTGCAGTGTTTTCAGTTTTGGAGTCCCTAATTAAAGCGGCAGCCCTGTCAATGTATTTTCTCCCTATCTTTGCATGGAGAGTTCGTCTTGATGTAGACGTGGACTCTCAGGATAGCGTGGGATATCCCCTCCATTTTGGCCTCAACTTGAGAGCTTTTTTTGAGCTTGGGAGTTGATTTCAGAGAAAACCAGTGGCACCATCGTGTTTTTCGCGAACTTTCACATAAGAATCAACAGTCAAATCGCAAATCCCTCACACATGCAACATCTCCATTCTACTGATATCAATTGGATTGCATTTTGCAAAAAGGAACCAAGAGCATTCCAATGTCGCTAAGATTGTGCAACTTGGTTCACCTTGCAAATATAGGCTGATCGTTTAAACAATATTCATCTTTACTGTCAATAAATTATGAATTCATTACGAAAATTACCTTAGTAAATTCAATTCTTTGCGTGATTTCAGTAATTGTATTGCAAAGAATGTCAATTGCACAATCTTGGCAACGTTGGAATTTTTCGTGGTTCCTTTTGCAAAATGAAATCCAATTGGATCTCTACGAATGTTAGTTTGATGGCATTAAGCAAAAAGGAACCAGCGTAATTACAGTGTTTTCAAAACCGTAAATTATTTTATCTTTTAAAAATAATGAATATATGTACAGTACTGTACACCTCACGCGATTATTTTCCTTTGAAATTAACAATTTTTTGGTGGGATGTAAAAACCATTTGCTATTTTTGGAGATTTATTAGATAATTATGAAGAAGCAACATTTTACCAATACTGTATCTGCGCTGGCTCCTTTTTGCTAAATATTCTAGTTACGGTTGAAGACGATAATATTTATTATTAATACGAAGAATACAGCTTTATATCATGTTTTTGCCGTATGAAAGAATTGCGTCGAAAAAATTCTCTTTTAGATCGATATTTTTTGGCAACTAAACGATACATCTCAGTAAGATTGCTCAACATTTTTCTACATGAGCTCCCTTAACCCTCGTTGTCTAATGAATTTTACAATTTAAAAGGGCGGAACCTTATATGTTTTTGGTAATTTGATCTCACTGAGAGGCGTCTGATTTTCCATGAAATACGTGTTGTAATGAACTTGAATGTAAGTCAAACTTGAGGCAGCATCAAAGTGTTAGAATGAAGTGCAATCTCCTTCTTTGTTAAAGTTGTTTGTGAGAACTATGAGGAAAAGAAGGTAAAAAATACAACACTGAGCAACACGTGGAGCTTTTAGTAAGCCTAACTGCCAGAGAGTTTGCTATCCGACAAAGCCCTCCCACTAAAGTTGTAATTTTGAAAACAATGTGTATAGGAGCATGTGAAGAAATTCCCGTTAGTCAGACCAGACGAAGAAAAAACAAGAAGAAAAAATCCAACATGAGTATGTTGGAAAAGCGTGCCGAATAACTGAAATGTTGGACAAATACCTCTTATTTTCACGTCTTTGCTTTTTGCATCAATAATTGGTACTTTTTGCTAAATTTGGGAGAAAATATTGATTCATGAACGTTGAATGTATATTAATTTTAAAGATTCCGTCCAATTATCTTGATTTTAAGCTGATATGCGGCATTTGCGCACGACCGTGATTTGGGCGAACTGCCGTGCATCGAAATCGCGTTCAGTTAATCTCTTTGGATTTCGAACTGTAACTTCTCTCCTATTCGGCCGATTTGTACAAATGAGGTCTCTTTTTATTTGTACTTCAACGGAAAGTAAAGAAAAACTCGCTAAATAGACGGAAAACAATTTTTGAGAAAATTTTGTGGATCCTGGCATCACGGTGAATGGTTAATCGGTTAATCGTCTCGCCGTCTTTTATTGCCTTGCTCGAAACCGGACAACCAAAGCTATATCGCGAGATAACAGTAGTGGTTTAAGTGGATTTCGGCAGGGGCCATGGTTAGTACATAGTATAATGAGTCACGAGGCTCATCACAGATTGCACTTACAGTGCAAGACGCTTATTGGCTATAGAGTTTTGGCGGGAAAGAAGGTTCTAAAGTTGAGTCCTCCGAGCGTAAGAAAGCTCCTATGAGGTTTCTGTCAAATTGAATAATACGGTTTTGACAGAAAAATGTTCTCAAGGGTTTCCAATTAGCAGTTCATTAGATTTTTTGGTAAAAGACCATCAGGGCTTGACAGTGTAATGGTTCAAAGACAAAGAAACGGGTGCGAGGAAAAAAGTATTTGGACGACCCGTTGAATAGCATTGGTTGATCTGTGTGCTGTACTATGGTACATCCGAGTGATTTCAAAAATCGAGCCCTATTGGCACGCTTAAAAAAAAGTACAGCTTATCACATTCACGCGCACCAATTTTTTTATGGCCTTACTCTTAAATGTATAAAACGGGTAGAAAATGGCAACAGGAGGTCGGAAGAACGATGAAGAGGTGTTCTAATTACCTTGAAAAACTCAGAAATAATGCGAGATTTCAGATGTTAGAGGTCTCTCAAAGCGCGGAAGCGCACTGTAAAAGTGATATATACCGATCTGATCTGAAATGTTTTATTTGAAGTTACCCACAATTCAGTAGGTACACGTTGTTGTATCGTCTAACGTGATTTTAAAAAAAAAAAATTCAATACTAAGATAGACGTCAGGATTTTGAAAACAATCAATTTAACGATGAATGATTTCCAAATATTAACGTTTAAATACCCATACATATAGCGTTTCTATACACATAAAATTATGTTAGACCTTCTATATTGTTTATTCTCAACTACTCGTGCTTAATTCTTTACTTAAGGATTTTCACTTCTAAGTGTAGGTTCGTTGTGAGTGTTTACGCTCACAATGTGCCATTAATGTTTATTAATAAATCCAAGTTTAACTTTCCTGTTTACATTTTTAGCTGATGCTCTCATTTGAAATAATATCCTGGTTGAAACTTAATAGGATATCAAAATTATTGTAAGGTCTAAGAAGGGTGTTGACACGGTTAATGCCGCATTTTTGCTTGCACGAATATTTCCTCCTATTACCAATTCGAACACGTGGGAACCTGACACAGTTTCAGCAACAACCAAAATATTGGTGTTCAAGCTACTACAACTAGTTTCGAAATAAGGCTATGCTTTTGTACCAACAATGATTCAATTGAATAGAATCGAATATTTTAAATTGTGAAATAATGACTGATGGCGGATATTACAAGGTCAATAGGAAAATGCTAAATGCGCAGTTGTTCAATGTTTCATTGCTGCACTGATTATTGTATACGTCCCTTGCAATTGATCTGTGGAAACTACCACAACACCACTTATCACTTGATTTTAAAAGATAGAAAAAGTAAAACTGCTACAGCAAAAAATAAATAAATAAATAAATAAATGAATAAAGCCAAAAATAAAAAAATAAAAGCTAACAGTGCTGCTGATCCTCAGAGAATATTAAATGAAAAAATTAAACACTAAGAAGTGGCCCGAACTGTATGTAACAAGGTGGAGAAATGGTGCTGGGTCCACACCATTTCGCGGGGAAAAAAAGCCAAGAAATACAAAAAATTAAAATTAGAGTCAAAAATAAATTTTTAGAACTCTAATGCGCACCACTACGGAATTGAGGGGGGAGAGTGTTCAGGTCAGGCAGAGAATATTAAAAATTCATCATCACTGTTAATTCTACAAATTAAAAATTATATTCATATTTTTCAAGTTTACCAGACATAACTCCATGTAGAAATTTGAGTAACAAGTCTGCAAGCAAATTTAAAAATAATTCAACACCCAGAGCTAGAACGTAAATGCAAATTCTAATCAAAGTCTCAGGACTGAAGACAGCGGCACCGAATCATAATATTTCTTATTCTAATGATCGATATCCTTGCTTTTGAATTTTATGTAATGTGGGGACTACTACTTTTAATTATTTTGAAAGTTAATTTAAATGTTTTAAAAAATTCATGTGGCATAAAAACTAATTTAACATTTAATGTGAGCAATTTAAAATTTTTAACATTGATACGTATTTTAAAAGGCTAAGCGAACAAATATTGTTTAGTAATTCTTAATTTCATTCTAATTGCTTAAAAATTAACAAGTAAAAGTGAAACTCGAAAGTAATGATGATCAGAAGTGCAGCCGTAATATCACTCAAAAGATTTTAGTGCGTTTCTAAGTCAAAAGAAGTTTTGGCATCCCCGTTGAGAATAAAATGAACGCATGAATTGAATTTTATTCCAAAAGTGTTCTTAATGCAGAATCCTTCCATAGGAATTCTCAAAAAATTCTAATGGAAAGACACTTTTTAATATTAGTGACTTTAAAAAATATTAAATTTATTTAACTGTCCTTTCGATCCTGAAAGAAAATAATGTTTTGAAAGATTCATTAATTCAAATCAAACAATATTTTATTAGTCCAGCTGATATTCTCTTTGGGGACTTGTTACTTTTTCGACTCTGCGCAATGTACACATTAAAAATACTCCTATGATTGGTAAGAAGTATTTATAAGTTTCGAATTTGTTTTCCAGCACCACATAATTCGCATGGCTAGAGTGCAATATTATGCTAGTAAATAGGACTGCGTCAGATTGCTCTTTTTCATTGGAGGTAAAGTGGCTTAATTACGGGGGAAGAATATTTTCAACTATTATCACAGGAAAGAGAGTACTATATTGCAAGATTGATCATATTTTTCTATTTTATTAGGTAATTATTATTGTTTACAGACATTTTGCTGCTGAGGCTATTGTCATTTACTTATCTATTTATTAATGAAAATCAATACTTTAGGAAAAACCTGGACGGTTAGTTTAGAGCTGGCTTTTCCTTCTTGTATACATTATTTTAAGTGCCTATGAAATAGTAGTTTTTACCAATAAATCGTTCTCCACCTACGTAAAAAACTAGCACAGTTACATGCCATGCAGCAGGTTCGAAAAGTTAAATCCTAAAAGATAAATCCATACCGAAGAAAAAACTAGCATTGTTTTTATTTACTGATTCAGTGGCTAATAAACAGGAAATATGATCTTAAAAAAAATCCTTAGTCGACTGAAATTTTTTAACGTAGTGCAAAATTGTGTAAGAAATTTTACGGAAAAAAGTGAGAAATACGTGGGTAAAAAAGAAAAAAGGCCTTCCATTTCGCGTTGTATTTCTAAATAGTTTTATTTGTGGGGTATGAGTTATTTTAAATATTACGACGAGTCGTGTTTGAACAAATATTTTTTGAGTATTATTAGTCTTATTGCAATACACCTAGCACGGCTTCCCCGGATAACTGTGCAAAACACAAGAGTTTTTTTTTTTTTTTTTTTTTTGCTGCAAAAGACTGTTATCAATTGGGACTTTTATTGTGAAAATGTACAAGCCGCTGCGTTATCTATTACAGAAAATGCCTTGATATTTTAGTATTGCTTAATGATTTTAAACAAAAACTTTAAATGTTATCGCGCGTATAAGTCGGATTCTGAACAGCTTTGGATTATGTGGCTTCATGGTGTTATAGCCTGTCATATGGCAATTCGTGACCACCGATTATATGAACGTGTACTTTTATTTATGAAGAGGGTATTTACATTTTAACAGAATAATATAATTGCTGCTGCGCATCAGCGTGTGCTAAGGAGGTCCATAAAGTTTCAATTATACCGAATTCCTTTCTCATAACCTATTCTATTTAGCTGATGACTTGAAAATTTAATTGTGCAAATTTATCTTTACAAATTCAGTTGATAACTTACAATTTTTTTTAAAACCTTTGTATAATATTTAAGTTTTTATAAATATATAACAATATTCTCTCCATGTCAGCATGTCAGTACCCTCTAGGATTAATTTAATTAGATTAACTGCTATGAATAGGTACTCAGGAAGAAATGCGAGGATCGAACCATTCCGATGTTAAATTTACCTACTCCGATCACAATTTTATTATTATCAGACTGCATGTAATTAACGTTAATTTATATTTTAAGATTTCTTCCAAACGGAGCATTTTTAAGTTTGCCGCTTCCGCAACTCCTGCATCTATATATGAATTTACGGCTCCTTCATGAGAATTTCTTATTTTCAGATGTAGATGCCGCGGAATATTTAAAATAATATTTGGCTGTATAAAAGTTTTTAAAATCAATTTCGATTTCTTGATCAAGGATAACGACTGAGTATGAACGGTTGTTTTTCCACCGTTTTTTCTCTTCACTCCGCTGTTAAAATTCTGTATCAATCTAATGTCAAAATTACAGACTAATGTGCTTAAAGTTGTCCTACAAAAATACCTGCATTGAGGGAGCGGGGCATACCTCAACACGATTGATTTATTAAACTTAAGTGCGCCGAGCAATCGATGCCGTATCGATTTATCGACTTGTTATGGAATTGTGAAAAATTGTTGCTCGCGGAGCTGCCATGATTTTACTCGAATTGAACTTATGCCGTTAGTTCCGACGCCTTAAGGTACCGCTACATTAGGAAAGTAAGCATCGACAGCCTGAGAGTATACTGACGGCGTAAAGTCGGCAATCACATCGGTTTGCGACCTTGCAGACTTCCTGTCATACTTTATTTTTTAAACGGAAAACTACTCACCGGCAATTCTTTAACACTGCCGTGATTTTTCCTCTCTGTGCGAAGGAAATTCTGCATATAAGCTTCAAAGAATGCTGTCAATTTGTTCTCCTTTAAAAAAAAATAGCATAGAGGCGGAGATTTCCAGACGCCGCAAACGAGAGATGCACTGGAAAAAAAAAAAAAAAAAAAAAAAAAAAAAAAACACATTGGATCTAGAGCCCAGACTCTTGAAAACATCGACAAGAAAAAGGAATCTTGAATCAATCAGATTTAAGCTTAAATCAAGAACCAAGCCTCTTAATTTAAGCGGATTTCGTTTTGATTCAAGCAAAAATCCGGTTGAATCAAGAGTATTTTTTCTTGTCAATGTTTTCAAGAGTCTGGACTCTAGATCCAATGTGTTTTTTTTCCAGTGAGAGATGTGATTGCGGACTTACGTCGTCGATACACTCCTTGCTCCCTACGAAGATCAGAAGCGTTCACCGCTGACCGATCGTATAAACTAATTGGCTTATCTGCCGTCCATTACGGTATCTTATCAACCTAGGGTACATAATTTGATCCCATGGGCTTACCTGCAGCCGGGCTCAGTGCGGGATTGCTGAGTGGGCCCATATTATGCGGCAGGAAGGCTGCAGCCACGGCGGCCTGGGCGTTGAAGTAGGCCATCCGCGAGGCGTTCTGCATGGCCGCCATGGTCATCTGGTGCGGGTGCGCGGCGAAGCTGGAGGCCACGCTGGACATGGGCCCCGGGCGGTGCTGGAGCTGCGGAGTTATGGCCGAAATGCCTGCCGTCGGACTTCGGTGCTGCGAGATCGGGTTCGAGTCCCCGAGACCCAGAAGCTCCTGGATGGCGAACGGAGATCGCTGCGGCATGGTCAGCGGCTTGTACTTGGGCTCGTAGTGGTCTTTGTCCACGCTGGGTGCAGCCACGCGCACCATATCACGCGCCTTGCGTGACTCGGAGAGCAGTTCCACCGAGTTCATGTTCAGGCCACGGTTTTTGCGGCTTTTCGGCTGGATTTACCTATCCATGTTTCGGCCCGACTGAAGGAGGTTCTGATAATTGCAGAGTCTATTATATTGAAGCGCCCGAAAATTGTCTCTATCGGCGTATATTTATCCACCCATCTTTGGAAGATAAAATCACCAAGGAGGATTGTTTTTAAACTTCTCGTTGAAATACTCAAATCAAGAAATTGATTTTGATCCAAAGTTCTTAGATAATCAGCGGCGGCAACAATCAAATCGGTTCAACTTTCCAAATTAGCTGAGCGACAAGTTCTCAAAAAAATATTTTCATAGAGTTCTTGATTATGATTTTGTTATCAAATGGACGTATGTACTTCTACAAATTTTTCACGATGCACGGTAAGTTTTTCAGCCAAATATTTAGGCAGGGCCAAGAGAAATATACTTCGGAACGAGATCTAATTTTATCCACTGGAATTAGTGGATATTGTGGAACGGGAGTGTTATCTTTTGATTTTCATGAATCAACATGTTGTACTTGAACGTTCCGATGAGTGTGCAATTTTCCAAAGCTGCGACAATAACAAGTTTGTGAACCAGCAGAAACAATTATTCTTGATGCCGATGTCCTTTTCAAAAATACTTTGTTTGAAAGTCCGAAAGAAATTGATAGTTTTGCAGATTAATTTAACTATCAAATGCTGTCGGCACGTAGCTGCGTTGATTATTGGGAGAAACTTTTGGTTTGACTGATTTTGAGGATTTTTAGGAATTATTCATCTGAAGGCAAAATCTAATTTCACTTGAAGAATCGACACAAGACTGAGATTTCAGGAACTAATTTGGACAGATTTTCAATCCGACTTGTATCAATAATTAGAAAAAAATCAAGAAAATTTCCTGGAAACTTTTCACCGCTGAAAGTAGCCTCGCGCGACTTTTATTGCACATAACTTTGAAAACAGCAAGATTCGAAGTGATTTTGCGCGCACATAGATTCCTTCCAACGTGTTCATCTATATTCGGCGGGTTGCGGCCAGAGAACTTATTGCAACGATTTTCCGGCAGAAATAAACACTAGCGGGAGAATAATTTCGCAAAAAACACTAAAAAAAAAAACACTTAACTAAGACCGAATATCGACCTTCGATTGCACTGGATTTAAAAACTAGTCAACAAGGATCCACGAGATCTCGACAGGGTACGTCCGCGAACGCGTCAACTTCCCGACAGGAAGATGAAGGCAGCTTATCAGTCAACTAACCTTATCAGGTATCAAGTCAAACCTTATCACTAATTAGAGAGAGCGGCTTTCTCGTCGCCAAGCCGGGATCGCACTAAACTCGCGAGGCGGCCGAGGCGTGGTCCCGGGCGGTAGGCGGAGGGCGGGAGCAAGGGACCGCCTATGATATCCCTACTTCTGGGCCCGCACAATCCCGTAATGAAGGATAATGGGTCTGCTTGCTCCCCTCCGCTCGCTCCTCCCTGCGCCGCGCCGGGAGGGGAAGCCGCGTGGAGGGGGGCGGACGGAGGTTTTGTTTTTTTTCTCTCCTCCTTTTTTTCTTGTTTTTCTCGCGTGGTTTACAGCGATGCCATTGGAGGAGAGCCGGAGCGGTGGGAGGAGAGTTCTTTCGGTGCTGGATGCGGGCGCGAGGCAGACTCCTGGATACTGCTGCCTCCTAGTGTCCGGGTTCTGCACAACCGATGATCTTCTGAGCTTGTTCGAGGAGTCTCGTTCGGGTGAGACGTCGGGTTAACTGGCGAGAGGGAGATTGGTTCAAATTTGGAGAATTTTTACCTGATAATGGATGTATATTCAACTTTAAATTGGACTACATTTTGCAATTTGAAACTATAAATTCTTGCCCGGTTTAAAAACAACGTACTTGCCATTTGTTTCCCTATGCATATAAGTGTTTTTCCGGAAGTGCCAAAATTTATAGTTCCAAATTGCAAAATGCAGTCCAATTGGTCTACTGCGCGTAGGGCGTAGGAGACATATTCAATCATGTTGACTTATTTTGACCTGTTAAATTTCCCGAAAATTAGGTTGAGTAAATTAGAAATGTCTAAAATCCCATCCTTAAAGCACGGCTTGCGCGGTTCAATTTGTTCCCCCTTTCAAAGCGAATCATCAGAAGCGAGCAGGTTCCCTCAGTGACCGGTGATGAGCTTTGCACAAAAAGAGGCATAATGAAACAAAACTAAATAAATGGAGAATCACCCAACTATCTTTCCTGCGCGTAATTTCTATAAATTGATTTTTTTTTCTTTTTTCTTTTTTGCGGCCCAAGGAAATAAGAAGGAAAGAAACGTAACGTTTTAAAATTATTCAAAGCATGTGCGAAAAAATTTTGCGAGTCCATCTTTTCATTTATTAAGATCAGATTTTATTACTTCCTGAGCATACCTGGTTGCCTCCCTACTAATCAGTAACTGATTGCCGACGACCAGGAGAAGCTGCCCACTATGGAGATAAAGTTTCGAAAAATAGTAAACGCACTATGCTAATCGTACGTTGAGAAATGAATTTTAGACATCCCTGATATGCTTAGCGTGCGATATTTTGTGCAATATAATCCATAAAAATAATACTTAGTTGGATATATATTTTGTGTACAACATACATGTTGACGGCTGTGCCTGCATGCCAGAAATTTGAAACTGAGATGCATAACCGAACTAAGATTACTGGCATGACATTACTTGAGCGTAAATCAATGGTAGATCATTTTTCAGATTTATGAATTTGGAAAAACTGATTTCTCGTGGATTATATATATGATTTTTTTTGGGGTGAGGCATTAATGCCTGAATTAATTATATCGCTACTGTCAGTTGTCTCAAAAGTTAATTTCTATGTTCGTTGTCTCAGAAAGGATATGAATCAAAATTCCAGTGCTAACAGCAAGTTTACGAATCGGCCATACTTTTTTCTCTCATTCTCATGTAATTTCAAAATCTCCAGCTTCAATTTGGTCTTCATGTCACCATTCTCCCCTTGCAGTCGACCATCTTTTTCTATATTGCCTAGAACCTACGATACACGCATCAAATTTCAAAACTACCTCCCATGAGCTTCAAGTTCTTAACTGAAAATATTCTCACTGCTCACTTAGAATCAACAAGAAACAGCTTAGATGGCATGATTTTTTTCTTGCAAAAGAAACCAGTGGCTTGGCGTGAATGATCGATTATATCGATATCACGCCCTTTGAAGCTATGATAAATAATCGATTACCAGGGTGTTCGCTGCGAACACCCTGATAATCGATCTTTTTTAATAGGTTTAAATGGCAGATCAATCGATTTATCGCGAAGCACGCCACGCCACTGAAAGAAACGGCGGGATTAAAAATGAACTTTTCTCACTTGATTAGAGTTACCTAGAAGCGGGGGATTAACCGCAAAATATAACAGTCTATTTTTGATTAGTATTATGAGTTGTATATCGTTGTACATTTTGTAATTGACCTACATGTTTTGAAAATAATTTTGAACTAAACCTCCCAAAAAACACGAACATTGTGTATTTCTTCTCATTATCAGAGTAATTAATTAGATATAGGTTTTTTTTGAGGATCTTTAGTCCCTGCAGCAAAAACTTTAGACCTTACAATTACTGTGCATAGTTTTGGATCCTTCTCGTCACCATGCACAATTTTAAAAATTTGTTGGATGAAGCTCGAGAATTCTCAGCACTAAAACCCAATATTTTTATTTTTTTATATTTTTTTTTTGTCGCACTAGGTGGTTTTAAAATTTCCATGGAATGAAATCCATTTTTTTTCTGGTACCGAAATCTTTTGAAAATTTGAAGGTTCCTAATAGAAAATTGAAAATTTGAAATATCCCAAAAATGTTCTACGCTATCTGGAAAAATTAGAGTCATTATCAACTTCAACAGCCAATGTATTTAAACGAGCCCCATCAGACTAAAATGACCCTCCCTTTTAAACGCTAAATGAACGGATTTCGATGTTTGATTGAGAAATCTTCCTTTTCAGGAAAAATTGGGAAAGTTCTTAGGCACCCTATTCAGGGGTATTTTTGTCTATGTTCGTCTGCTGATATGACTGCAAAGTATGACTTTAAACGTTACTCACCGCTTACCAGTTATGAAATTTGAACTTTAAAGTCTACTGTTTCCGGAAAAATCTAAATTATCGCATGATGGAAACAAATGGATGTCATTTAGGGCCAAATATTTCTTGGAAAACGCTTACCTGTTGAGTTACAAACACGTGCAGAGCAGATACCTAAGTTTACTATACGGGTCATTCCACGTCAACGCAACCAAGGTCGGAACCCGACCCCCTCCGATTTGGCTGAAAATTGGTATACGGGGTCTTTACATCATTCTAAGAAACTAATTTGAAGGGTTTTCCCATCCGACGCCCCGTTCGCGAGATATCGACCCCCAAAGATGGGGTGAATTTTAGTGATATTCAAAAACGCCCGTTTTAGCGATTCTCATTTTCTCGACTTCCCTCTCTTTGACTCTCCATAGCGAGACTCTGTATCAATCCATCATACTTTGAAAGAGTGTTTCTAGACCAATTTTTCATGTAGATTCTGAATATGCCATCGAAATTGAGCTAAAATCATTTAAACGGCCGTAATTTAGAGTTTTTTAAAATTTACGATTTTTTCGCCATTCAATGTTCAAACTGAATTATCTAAAAAACAGTCTCTCCGATTTTCGATTTTTTTTTTATACTTCAAGCTTAGGATATATACTTTCGATTGATATACTTTTTTCAATTGCCATCGGACGGTTAAGGGCCTAAAAAAATTCAAATAGGCCAAAAAAGGCTAAAAATTGGTAAAAAAGGACGATTTTTCACATGTTAATCCAAATATTTCGATAGTGAACTCTTCAATTATCGATATTTTTTCCCACTTTACCCTCTAACATGTATAAAATCAGACTATCAACGCTTTCCATACATGCACCGATCGATTAACGGCCTGATGAAAACCGGAAACCGACCGAAAATCCTCGAAATTGACGCAAAAAGACGATTTTTCACACCGTAACCGATACATTCCATGAATTGTAACTGCAATTTCCAATTTTCTCGATCTATTTCAACCTTAAGGTGTATACTTTTGAGTAATAAACCCTTACTATAACGTGCATCGATGGGGCACGGATCCAAACGGAAGTGAAAACCGGCCGGAAATGCTAAAAAATGACGGGAAAAGGCGATTTATTGCATAGTCAGGGGAGCATGTGTTCGAAAATTACGTCCCGTTTGCACGTTTGTGATGCAAGTTTACTCTCTTCATTTTGGTCCCTAGAATGAGAAAATCTTTGGTGGACTCTCCAATTTTGATGCCAAGGCCCCAAAAACAAGATGGCGGCCAAAATGGACGCTGAAATTAAAATTTTGGTAAAACGGCACAAAACGTCAAGAGAGGTGTCGATTCTCATGTTTTTTGGATCGTAGATTCCAGAAAAATTGTCATCCAGACCCCTCGACCCACGGAAATGCCCAAAATCCAAGATGGCGGCCGATTTTGGCTCTTTAGCGGCTAAAACGTCAAATGCGGAGCAAAGAGAGGAGTAAACACACTAGATATCTGTTTTCGAGGTCACAGATTCCAAAAAAATAGAAAAAAATATTTCATGCCAAATGGTGCTGATTTGGATCATGCAAAGGCCGAACTCGGCAGTCATTTTGATTAGTGTGTTCAGGAACACTCTAATCGAAATAATTTTCCGGGTCAGTTTCTATAATTAGCATTATTGGTTTTTTTTAAGGTATACCCCTGCAGAATATGGGTAAATTTGTTCTCAAATACACAATAAAACTATTCCGATGAGTTTTGACCCACTAAATCTGAAAATTGCGTTTATTCTTCCGGATTACCCCTCAATTTTCCGGAAAACTAACCAGGCTAATGACCATTATTTCGGGCGGAATCGGCTTTTCCAGAGAATGGAGATGTTGCACGAAAGAGGGATTTGCGATTTGACCATTGATTCTTATGTAAAAATTCGCGAGAAACACGATGGTGCCACTGGTTTTCTCTGAAATCATCTCCCAAGCTCAAAAAAAGCTCTCAAAGTGAGTCCAAAATGGAGGGGATATCCCATCCTACCCTGAGAGTCCATCTCTACATCAAAACAAACCCTCCATGCAAAGATAGGGAGCAAATACATTAGCAGGGTTGCCGTGTTTTCAGTTTTGGAGTCCCCAAATAAAGTGGTAGCCCTGTCAATGTATTTGCTCCCTAGAGTCCCTTTATACTGAGAATCGAGACAATGTGAATCCATTTCTCATTGTTTCCCGTATTTTAGGCCTCCACAGTGTCACAACCGGGAATAAAGATTACAGTTTCACCGATTGCAAAGATTATAATCTAGAGTCCCTTTATACCCAGAGTTAAGACAACTCGATTATCAGCTGACTGGCAGCCGGCCTTGGCTGGCCATGGAGGCCGAAACGAGTGCACCCTAACGAACGATATTGAGGGATAAGGATCAGGAATCCTGCGATGTCTGTCACACAAAAACAACAACATCAACAAATCGATCAATTAAAAAGAGAATGAGTTTGGTTTGTGAATAATTTCTTAATCTATTTTCATTTTGGACCGATGGAAATAACAACTTACTCTTGATAAACCACAATTAGGTAATATTTTCATTATTCTTGTTCACATTCGAGGTACCGCCATCTTGGTGCACTCGTTTCGGCCTCCATGAGCGAGAACCAATCAGAATTGGATTTTTTTTTAGGCCACTTCCAGCCCAACCAAAAGTGAGTTGTCTTAACTCTGGGTATAAAGGGACTCTATTATAATCTGGAATGGACCGGGGATGGAAGGTTCGGCAAGGAACAAACGGAATGAGGGAAGGAACGAAGAAAGGAATTCGAGAATGGGCCGATCAAAGATTACGAAAAACGTTCAATTTCTGTAATCTTTATTCCCGTTTGTAACTCCATGAGGGGTGTTGTCTTGACTCTCAGTATAAAGGGACTCTATTGCTCCCTATCTTTGCATGGAGAGTTTGTTTTGATGTAGAGGTGGACTCTCAGGGTAGGGCGGGATATCCCCTCCATTTTGACCTAAACTTGAGAGCTTTTTTTGAGCTTGGGAGTTGCTTTCAGAGGAAACTAGTGGCACCATCGTGTTTTTCGCGAACTTTTACGTAAGAATCGACGGTCAAATCGCAAAACCCTCACAAATGCAACATCTCCATTGTAGGGTGATGGAAAAAAATGGAGGTTTCCGGATTCAGCCCCTCAAAATACGTAGGAATCACCTTATCTCATCGGGGAGACATAGTTGTAATTTTTTTGCTTGTTAAACAGTGCCATTGCCGGGGAGTACCTGATACTCCCAATTTCGATGATAATTAATATATTACACATACATACAAAGCCGCTTTTATAGCGATCTCTGGCGCTCTGCGACACCTTACCGCCTAAGCTCCCGATCCTCCTAAGGCCTTTCAGGGAGTTCACATACCCTCATTTTTCTAAAACCCTGTGTCGCCACTCTTTCACTGGGCATCCCCTTTGTCTCCTCCCAGGAGGAACCCAATCAAGCATCTTTTACGGCAGTCCTTCGTTCGTCATTCTATTGACATCGCCAAACCAGTCAAGCTGTCTGATCATGCTGTCGAATACGATGTCATTTTCGACTCCCATAATCTGACGCACTCTTTCATTGCGGACCCGATCGCTTCTAAAAATTCCTACAGCGACCTCCTCCAGAAATCCATTTCCGTTGCTCTTAGCATCCCCTGTGTCCGTTCCTTCAGCTGCCAAACTTCACTGTCATATGTAAGAATACTTTGGTCTTCGCAATTGAAAATTTTCCTCTTGTTCTCTTTGGAAATCTACGGATCCCGGAGGATTCCATTGAATATAGCTGTAGCCTTCCTTGCTAAGATGTTTCTTTCCTTTATCCCTTTATCCGTTCTTCCATCCTGGGTCAACAGAACCCCCAAGGACCTATAGTGCGCCTTTGATCTGCTGCCCATGCTCCAACTCAATGCTATGTTGATCACCAATAGTTTTATTGCGTGAGCATATTTACCTATATTACGGCTCTGCTCCGCATTTGACGTTTTAGCCGCTAAAGAGCCAAAATCGGCCGCCATCTTGGATTTTGGGCATTTCCGTGGGTCGAGGGGTCTGGATGACAATTTTTCTGGAATCTACGATCCAAAAAACATGAGAATCGACACCTCTCTTGACGTTTTGTGCCGTTTTACCAAAATTTCAATTTCAGCGTCCATTTTGGCCGCCATCTTGTTTTTGGGGCCTTGGCATCAAAATTGGAGAGTCCACCAAAGATTTTCTCATTCTAGGGACCAAAATGAAGAGAGTAAACTTGCATCACAAACGTGCAAACGGGACGTAATTTTCGAACACATGCTCCCCTGACTATGCAATAAATCGCCTTTTCCCGTCATTTTTTAGCATTTCCGGCCGGTTTTCACTTCCGTTTGGATCCGTGCCCCATCGATGCACGTTATAGTAAGGGTTTATTACTCGAAAGTATACACCTTAAGGTTGAAATAGATCGAGAAAATTGGAAATTGCAGTTACAATCCATGGAATGTATCGGTTACGGTGTGAAAAATCGTCTTTTTGCGTCAATTTCGAGGATTTTCGGTCGGTTTCCGGTTTCCATCAGGCCGTTAATCGATCGGTGCATGTATGGAAAGCGTTGATAGTCTGATTTTATACATGTTAGAGGGTAAAGTGGGAAAAAATATCGATAATTGAAGAGTTCATTATCGAAATATTTGGATTAACATGTGAAAAATCGTCCTTTTTTACCAATTTTTAGCCTTTTTTGGCCTATTTGAATTTTTTTAGGCCCTTAACCGTCCGATGGCAATTGAAAAAAGTATATCAACCGAAAGTATATATCCTAAGCTTGAAGTATAAAAAAAAAATCGAAAATCGGAGAGACTGTTTTTTAGATAATTCAGTTTGAACATTGAATGGCGAAAAAATCGTAAATTTTAAAAAACTCTAAATTACGGCCGTTTAAATGATTTTTAGCTCAATTTCGATGGCATATTCAGAATCTACATGAAAAATTGGTCTAGAAACACTCTTTCAAAGTATGATGGATTGATACAGAGTCTCGCTATGGAGAGTCAAAGAGAGGGAAGTCGAGAAAATGAGAATCGCTAAAACGGGCGTTTTTGAATATCACTAAAATTCACCCCATCTTTGGGGGTCGATATCTCGCGAACGGGGCGTCGGATGGGAAAACCCTTCAAATTAGTTTCTTAGAATGATGTAAAGACCCCGTATACCAATTTTCAGCCAAATCGGAGGGGGTCGGGTTCCGACCTTGGTTGCGTTGACGTGGAATGACCCATACATCATACAATTTTTCTAATTGGACGAAAACAAATTGCCTCAGGATGGGAATCCAGGAATCAAAGAGAGGGAATTCCTCAGTTTGGTCTCTTGATTCATTCTTGAAATTACGTATTCTGTGCATGCAGACGTTTACACTATATAACTTTGCTTTGAGTACAATAACTCTTATGGATTTGAGCAATGCTCAACCAGGGAAAATTATGTGCAAAAGCAAAATATCTAAAGTTGCTCCTCAACTGGCAACTTGAGGCAATATACAGGAAAAATGGTACTTTCTGGCTATGTAACCATAGGAACGCGACAGTATAAAATTTTTTGTGATTCATGCACAATTTACTAGAAAAATAGTTTTTTTAGGATGTCAAACACAAAATAGCTAAAATTTTTGTTGATTATGGTACAGTTTGCAGTGAATTTAGCGGAAGAAACACAGGCAAAACCTACAAACCCCAGATTCAACCGAAGATTTTAATTACTTTGTGTTCCATTTTCCATATTAACCAAACCTTTGTTTACTTCTTCTCTTTCTGCACTACGAGCAGAACATGTTATTTTAAAGTGACTACATACAAAATTAATTATTTAAAAACTGAGTCAATAATCATGTTAATTTTAACATGTTGCCACGTACCGATGTTCCAGTCCAGCAAAAAATGTGATAGCTTAATGTCATTTCATCATTTCAAAGCGTTTCATACTTTTTTCCTCATTCCGTTCTTCAATAGTGTGTGTGTGAGAGTTAGTGTAGTTTTTGTTCAAGTTTGATACGCGATCAATGCAGTGTATTTTTTTCCAGGAAACGTACCTCGTAAACCTCTGACAAGGTAGGCGAAGAGAGCGAGGGTGTATGCATGTAGGAAACACACCAGACGAGCACATGAAATTGTAGCATGAAAAAGATAGGAAAGAGAGCGGGTTCCTCTAATGAACGCAAATTGTCGCGGTACTTAAACGTACTCAGACACCGTTAAATTGCTCATCAAAGTTGAACCATTGCTTACTCTGTTCGACGAAATAGCGCTGCCTAATGACGCTTTTTGCTTTCATTGGTAATGTTTAATTAGCGCTCGCTACTGTCACAATGCAAAGAAACATACAGTATACCTGAACTGAAAAATCACTCCGCCCATTCGTTGGTTACTCCGCCTTCATTCCGGCAAGGAAATTTCACAAAATCATGACGATGAGTTTTGGATGAAGTTTATTTTGCAAGGTAAAATGGCAGCTCTGCCGTTCTAAGGAAAAACGCCGTATGAGCCTCCAGACGATGCCAAGTCTCCTCCGATAAAAACTGAACTTACTGGGAAAATTGTGAGTATTATTTTTTAAAAATTTCAGACAAAATTGTAAGCAATTTGATCTAAAATATCTGCAAATTTCAAGGAAAAATATGCATGAATGTTGTCAAAAAGACATGTTTTATCAAGGGAAATTTGGCAACTCTCGAATGTTCTTACGGCTTTTTTCCTTAGCACGGCAGCGCTCACAGACGTCTCAGGAAGAGGCAATTTATTTATGATTTTCCATTAAGTAGAAAAAAGTGGGGAAAAACTAGGATGTTATGCATTAAAGTTGATGAAATGACAACCGTTTATGATTAACAGAAACTACTCTGAGGACTACAAGAGTTAACTTTAAAGTTACGAGAGCACTCACTTGCACCAATTTTTATTGTAAACGAGACGCGTTTCGGAGCCGTTACCTCTCCAGCTTCAGTCGTTCGCAAATACTGTTCGTCCGTGTTCATGACTTCTTAAATACAAAAGAAACTTAAAAATTAAAGCTTTTCTTAATTTTTTTTTTTTTTTAAATTAGGTGAGTGCTTCAAAACACTTCAAAGGAGACATAATAATAATAATCAAATTAAAGACAAGTACGAATAAAGATTTTCTATTTAGGTATTTGCAGCCTTGTGTCCATGAACTGAAAAAAAAAAAACTCCATACTTACGGGCTACATAGACATATACCGTCCGCAATCCGGTCTCTGACCCCGGAGCAGTCGAAGTTACGACTCCAGTACCCGGAATTTTTGGACTCAGAGTCCGGAACGGACGGTATGCCTATGTAGCCCGTAACTTTTCTTTCAGTGTATTAAACAAATCGTATGTTATTGTTCCTAATGGTCAGGTAAAATTAGTTAAATCGGTTATCATTACGTTACAGCTGCGGGCTGATTATTGAAATTGATGGAAAAAGAAATAGACGGAGAAGACATGGGGGGTAATGTAGCGATCCTATTGGTTGAGATGGGGGGGGGTCGGTGGCCCTTATAGACTAAGGGAGAAAATGGTGTACTGACTAATAGTTAGCCTATTACCTACGTCTTTTGTCTATTGCAATCGCCCGATTCCATCAATAGGATCTAGGATCCTTCTATATCCCCCTTGTCTTCTTTGTCTATAGCTTTGTCTATCAATCTCAAAAATCGGCCCGCTGAAGAGTGTAGTCATGTATGTATTCGCTAGGATTTTCTCCTTCGTTCGTCGAATTGCAACGAACTCCGTCCCCGGCTCGACTTCACATGCCCGAACAAAAAGCTTAGATCAGCTTTAGAAATGGCGATTTCGCGTCCTGACAATTACTAGCCGAGAGAAGGGGGGCAGGATTGCACCCATTAACGCGCGTGATTCGTCCCGAATAGGGCATTAACAGTTCCATTTTTCACGTCCAGCGTTATTTGTCATTGTTGTTCGCGTCTAACGTTGCGCCGGCACAATAAATCACGTTTTCATCTTTTTTCCCCCGCCCCCACCCCGCCCCTCGTTCACCACCGCGGCGACTCTCCGCTTCGGGTCTTTTGACTCCGCCAAATGCGATAATTTATTCGCGAAAAAATTTTAGCGCAACGCTGTCAAATTGTGCACAATAATACTTTGTTCGCACTGGAAAAAAAAACACATTGGATCTAGAGCCCAGACTCTAAAAAACATCGACAAGAAAAAATACTCTTGATTCGATCGGATTTTTGCTTAGCTCAAGAACAGAGCCTCTTAATTTGAGCGGATTTCCTTTTGATTTAAGCAAAAATCTGATTGAATCAAGAGTATTTTTTCTTGTCAATGTTTTCAAGAGTCTGGACTCTGTAGATCCAATGTATTTTTTTTCCAGTGCGAGTAAAGGAATATTTGGACTGGATTCAACATGCATCGCAAATCTTCCTAAAGTACATCGAAGTAGTAAAAAACAAGCGGAAAAGCTCTAATGCGTTCATATTTTGAGAGAAGCGCTCAGCTGTTTTCTAAATAGGCGCTTTCATAAGTTACCCGAAGAGGATGAGCTCCGTTGAGATAAAAGAGCTCGCCTACCAAAACTTCAATTATTAAATCTGAGAAGACTGCACTACCGCTAAAAAAAAAGAAAAACAATTGAAAAACAATTATCGTCCTCCGCGCTTTGACATCAGAAGCAGTAAATAAAGGTATCACAGATTAATCTATTCCAAATATGTTAGACTCCTCTCCGACATCTTTTTGTCGAACATGGGCCATTTGAACGCATTGCCACTCGCATGCTAGAATTCTAGAGGCTGGTTGAAAGCAAAAAGCGCTATCTATCGGCTGAGCGCGTAATATTTAAAATATTGCACTATACTATTTGCTAATATATTTTGTTACGATGACTTCGACGCGATCACAGCAATGTGAGATTTCATAGTGGTGCCGAGGCCATCGGTTTGTTCATCTGTTGTTATGGACTATACCCTTAAAACTTTGAGGTACTCGAGTACCTTTGAGGGTAGAAAGGAACCAGTTCACATCAGCTACTGCCTCTATCTAGGCAATTTAACTTTTTACGAGAGAACGTTTATGAGGATTCCTTTGAAAATTTTGAGAAACTTGCTTCGTACTCTGCAGAAAAGTCACTGAAATTTGCACAAATACGCACAACCGTTTTAATGTAAAAAATTAAATTACCCAATTAGAATTGGCAATAGCTAATGAGGATTGGTTCTTTTCTGCTTTAACGGGGTCCAATTCAAGGCACAAAAAGCAATATGGCGCAAATCAAGAGAAAGAACGGTCGAAGTAGCTATTGGCTTCCCTGGTAAAAATTGGCAGTAGAATCTGTGTTCCAAAATACCATAGACCTACAGCCGGCTGTAAGCTTTCCAATAGCTTCTATAGCCGGCAACACAATTTCTTATAGCCTTTTATAGCCGATGACGATTAAGCAACAGCCTGGCGATAAAGTGTATGCTAAACGTTACTAATTACGGATGCTAGGACTTAGTGAGTTTTTGGACTACCGCTCTCTTCTCGGGCCGTAGTATCTTGATTTATTTTGCGAGGAAAGCTCCGTACTTTTGAAGGATGCCTGCTATTCCTATTATGTTGGAGCGCCTTCGATTTCGTATGATACTGTGCAATACCTCTGGTGTGAAATAGTTGCTTCAAGCGCCGTGGTACCCTGCGGCGCGGCGCGGCGGGTGGGCAGCCAGCGCGAAACGCGCATTGGCGCCTACAAACCTAACAGGGATACTTCACGCATTGCGCAATGCGTGAAGTATCCCTATTAGGTTTGTAGGCGCCAAGTGCGCCGCCGCTCCGCTTTGTGTTAGGCTCTAATATTTAATCTCGTAGAGTCAGCGTTTTTCAACTCATGACTTTGAAATGTTTGCACACTCTGTATGGATTATTCTCATTTTAGTTGATGAAAAAAATATGTAAAAAAGGAAAATATAATGTGCGTTTTGTAAATATTAAGGTGATTCCGTACAAACTTAAGGATTTACAAATCACACGAATTTCTACACAATTTCTTATAGTCCTTCATAGCCGATGGCGAAAAAGCAACAGCCAGGCGATAAAGTGTAAAGTCCGGCGATAGGAACAATAGCCCGGCTGTGTAATTTTTTATCGCTTCGTGTAGCCCGGCCGTATGATTTTTCCCACTTTCTATAGCCAGCTATATGAATTTCTATCGCCTTCTTCAGTCGGCTATAAGAACTCCTATGGTATTTTGAAACGCAGGTCCTATGGCCAATTTTTACCAGGGTTTAAAAGCATAGATTAATGTGCACAATTTAAGAAACACAATAATGAGAACTTTAACAAGGAACGTATCACAATAGGTTATCACAATACATATTAAAATAATTAAAATGTTTAGAAATAACAATGAACACATTTTAGAACACTTTTGAAACAAACGAGAGAGAATGGACCGTTCGGACTGAAGTTGAGTGATGAGATATGTAAACAAAGACCAATGTGGAATATAATATTTGAGGAGTAAATTAGCTAGACAATACATGCACCCAAGAAAGCAACATGAAGGTATAAACAATTCATTATTAAAAAATACGTGTTCTGGTAAACATTTTCCTACATTTAATTTTAATTTCAATAACAACACGCGATTTGCGATTCTCTAGTTATTCCAAAGTACCGATTTTTACTGGCAAACTGGCACCGTTTATTGCGCCCAAGGCTGATCTGCATGATTCACTGTTCTCTGCACGCAAGCTCGGAGCGCAGATAAAAAAACGAAAAATGAGAGATGAAGGAGGATACTTAATCTGAATTTGCTTGTACCGGACAGGAAGGGGTGAAGGGAGGAGAGCGGTGGTGACGGGCGTGTTAAGGGAAAGAGGGCTACCAACCAGTGGCGTGGCGTGCTTTGCGATACATCGATTGATCTGCCATTTCAACTTATGGAAAAGGATCGATAATCAGGGTGCTCGCAACGAACACCTTAATAATCGATTCTTAACCACCATTTCAAATGGAGGAATTTCGATAATCGATCACTCACGCCTCGCCACTGCAATATCAACCCGAACAATAATAAATTTCTCAAAAAACAGCGATCAGCGCTCGCAACCCCCAAACGAGGTTGCGACTTGCAATTTTTCCGGAGCATTCACAAGCACGCGGAGGAGGAAGGGGCAAAAAGTCAGGCTCGAATTTAAAAGGCTCTGTCGTGTCAACAAAATATGAAACGAAAGTTCACAATGAGGAAAAACACTGAAGTTTTTTAAGGAAAAACCGAAGCGACAAAATTACATTTTTTATCGTGCCGGGAAATTATTTTGTAATGCTGGGTTGAACAAGGTCAGGTCTATGGGAATGAAGTTATTGGAAGCTCGAAATCACAGTTTCTAAGAAGATCGTGACTTTTTCCTAGAGCCAGTGGCCTTTTTTTGCTCAACTCAAGGATAGCCGTGTATTGCCGGTTCATTACTTTATGAGCGATTAACGAGAATTTTCCCATTTCAAAAATTCCACAAATTTCACATGTATCTGTTACTCTTTCTGACAGCATATTGAGCGACGGAGATAATTCCGAAGTTTAGAACATAACTATGGCACTCTAGCTGTGAACGGCAGGCAGGCTCCTAACATGCGAAATGCCTTACAGAAAACCCCTGAGGACACTTTAACATTGGATGGCTCTGATCAGGCACATCCATAATTATTATTCTTTTCAAAAACGTACCTGTCAGTGACCACTATGTTGGTTTGAAGACTGGGAGTACCCGGTGAGTTCCCTTCTAAAGGTTATTGTAAATGCTAGATATTCAAGCACGGTTTGAATATTGAGCTTCAGAATGTTTAACGCTATCAGCTATATTCGAATTCGAGTCCCCGTGGCTCAAAGAGGGAACCGTTTAACGAAAGAGATTAGATCTCGATCGACAAAACCTCTTGAGAATCAAATAAAGAAAAACACGGGCATCTCTTATTATTTGTGTTTTAGGGCATCCAACATGAACGTGCCCCAGGATGCATGTGGGTTGTTTTCTGTCCGCGTAACTGACAGCGTCGAAGACCCTCTTGATGGCGAATCAGCCACACAATCGAAGGCAAAATTAGTATTTATGCATTTGTATTCGTGGCGCGAGTATCTCCACGGGTGGGACCATCACGGCGTTGTGAAATTTATGGAAAATTACAATTCTTTGAGTTTTATAAATTGCGCGCTAGGAAGTTTTATAGAAAAAACGACAATTATAGGGTCTGCTAATGTTTGTTTATTTATTTTTGTCCGTTTCACGGGATATTTAATATTTTTAGGAAAAAAGACGTAGTCTTTGGAATATCGGAAACAGGCTGAGTTGGGGGAAGGTTTCTCAAGACCCTCAACAATAACAATTATCATTAAAATAAAATCAGAAAAACAGTTCACGGTATCTTATTACGGTGGAAAACAAAGAGTATGTAAAAGCAGACCGAAACGGAAACGACAATCGAAAACACAGGAAAAAGCGGAAACAAGGCTAAAATACAAAATATAAAGGCAGGAAGTTTCGGTACCTTACGGCACCATTATCAACTGCAAAAAAGAATTAAAAATAAAAATAAAAAAGAAATTAAAATAAAAACCAGCAAACGGCGTTACATTGTGAAATTGGTAAATGAGACTGCAGTGATAACAGTGACTGCAGTGATGTTCGTTGCATATCGTACCTTGTTTGTTAATTATTCTGTTATCACTGCAGTCTAATTTACCAATTTCACTATGTAATGCCGTTTGCTGGTTTTTATTTTAATTTCTTCTTTATTTTTATTTTTAGTTCTTTTTTGCAGTTGGTAATAGTGCCGTAAGGTACCGAAACGGTCCTGCCTTTATATTTTGTATTTTGGCCTTGTTTCCGCTTTTTCCTGTGTTTTCGATTATCTTATTACGTAATATTCTCGTTGAATTTCATGCAACGTTCATCACTAACCATTCGGTGATTAAAATTAACGATTTCAATTTTTTTCAGTCGTCACGCCGGTGAATCTGACAACGGCGAAGCGGTTGAAAATGAGCTTGCAGGGCGGCTCTGAGGGATTGCGACGTTAATCAAACAAGGGCCAGGTCCTTATTTATCCGCCACGGGGCCTCAGGCAGCCGAGGGTTGGGCCTGAGCCGACATTTTGTCTCGCTTTTTTATGGGCCAAATTATTGGTTCAGATGTAACACCAGCCCTAGGTGCACCGAGGGTCGAGGCAGCTGCGGGGCCCGCCATTTCGGCTCCCGGTGTGTGCGCGGGCCCGTTTGTTTGTTTTCGCGGGAAATCCACGTCAAAAAACGACGAGCCAATTGCGGGCGACTAAACGCTTAGTAAAAAACCTGCAGCGCGTCGTGAACTTTTCCACCGTTGCACGTGACTAACATTCAAGAATGACGGGAAAGTAGTCTAGCTTTCGACTGCAAATATTCGTTGACCTTTGTCATTGGAGTCATTGGCGAATATATAGCAAATTGGCAACATTGCTTTGCATACCAACGAACAATGCGAGCAAAATTTTTTATAACTAAAAAGGAACATTGAAATTGTATTCGGACGATATAGGTATGCTCTGGACCTGGAAAGAAAGTTTTCATTGTTGCAACTGACATGCGAGTTTTTCACTTTCTCTTTCTACATCATAATTGGTGAGACTTTGACCAAAGAAGGTATTCGAATTGAAGTCAATTGGATCAAAGAGAGTCTTAAAACTACAAGTTTTTAGACACTGCAGTGTTCAGTGAACGCTACATGCGCTTACTGATGTTCGTTTGGGTTCTTAAATGCGGGTACCTTAAGTCACCCCCCCCCCCTCCCGTCCCGAAAAAAAATTAACATGTAAAACAAATGTTTATCCTCCCTTGACCCTTATTTAAATTGGCTCAACTAATCTCCGTCATGTTTGTTTAATAAAATTAAATCCACCGTGAAGGTAGCAACTATTTCCCTCCCTCCACCTCCCAAAAGGTTTCATGAAAGTGAAAAGTAGAAACATAGTTCAATCACTCTATGTAATGTTATAGTAAAGCTTAAAAAATGACTACATATGCTCAAAAGTCAATCCTGCGAACTTTGTGAGGCTGCAAAAGGGCCAGACCTAATAAGTTACCCTCCACCAGTTTCATGGAAAGTAATTCCAGTTTTTTCAAAAATGTGTAACATGCAGACATTGCATTTTGAGATACATGACATGCATGATTTAATGACATGCATGATTCAATAACATGTCAACGCTCTTAAAAAAAAATTTTCGCGCTCATATCAAACCGATCGCACGAGATTCTGCTACGAACGTTCCGTTATCTTCTATAAAACGTAATTCGTTTAATACGTAATAAAGTGATTTTTTTGCAAAGCTCAAATATCAGTATGTTCCTGATATACTCATGTTATAATGAGGAAAAAACTAATTACGAAATTAATAGCTCGAAGTATAACTGCAACAACTTTTTGCTCTGCAGACTTGATAGCTAGAGCTAAAGTACGTCAGATGCTATCTAAAATAGCATTTTCTCTCTATCCATACTGGTATGGATCGTATCATCGGTGGAGTGGTTAAGCGAATTTTTTGGGGGAAAAAACGAGATTTTACTCATTTTACTTATATTTGCCCCAAAGTGCACTTCATGAGCAAATTGAAAACGACTTTTTACCTTTTTTGCGTCAATGATGGAGTTAGTGGTTCATTTTCTAGAACCTTTCGTATTAAATTCAAACTGTAACCGCAATTCTCTCAATTCACGAGAATCATGTAACTCTTTTATCAGAGATACTGTCTATTTATTTCTCTTCCACACATATTGTCACTTTTCCCCTGATTTAAAACAATTGATTAAGGATAGATGTTGCTTACATTTTGCTGCTTTATACAGATTTTCAAGTTTAAAGAATGGAACTTCATGGAACGTCAATACACACATTTTGGGATCCATTATTATAAATATCTCAACATTCTGCTTTGTGATTGCTGAATTTTGGGATACAGAATAGCTGAGTAATTATATCAATTTTTCGATATATTTTTACAGTTCAAACCAGCTTTATACTTGTATACTCAATTTTTGTCAGGTTTTCACTCAAAACAGAAGAAAAAATGACAAAAATATCTTAATCTCAAATCATTATTGAAATTCTCTCTATTCGAAGAAAATCATTTTTAAGAACGCTCGATAGACGGGGTGAGGAAGGGGAATAAGACGGTCAATGGGCAGGAGCGAAGAAGGGGAGTTCAAAGGTCACAGTTTTAATAAAGTGGGTCTTTACTTTCAGAGGCCTTTGTTTAGTCATGGACAGTCGTGGATATGTGGCCCTGTCAAGGTCGACTTACAAAACAGGAATCAAATTCATAGTACGTAGAAAGTCATTAAGAATATTGTTTGGCGGGAAATTTTTCTTTGAAACATCGTTTTGTTATTTAATTAAAATTATTTGCTCATCGACCACCAACGGGCGATTTGGACGATTTCGCTGGCCGCGAAGCGGCCTTTGGAGGCCACGGAGGTTGGGCTCCCTAGCGGCCAGAGGGTATACACGCAGACCCTCTAGTCAGAAATATTCTTGTTTCCTCAGTTGCGATGCAATAAAATGCATACTCGTGCTTTACGTTTATCAAGCAGCACCTGTCAAAATAAGTATCAATGCAGAATGGCGCAGTTCCACTTATATCGATGCAGTTTTGAACATCATCCTCTTTACGATCTGTGGCTTTGACTGCTTTAAGAGGCCAGCCAATACGCGATACGCCACCGCTTAACAATGACGTCAGACATTGACGGCAAGCTGATGATGACTACGCATGAACTGTGAGCTGAAAAAATGCAGAACTCTGCTTTTAAAATTTTTTCTAATAGTACAACGTTCGAACAAAGAGGGTTATTCAAAATCGGCGGTTTTACCCTACGCTTGGATTTTGCCCGGAGTTGGATATGTTGTTCCCTATCACAAGACACGCCTTTTTCCGGTATTGGCAAGTTCACCCGAAATTTTTCCCGCGCGCTACAGCGTTGCCAAGTTGAAAACAGGCAAATTCCGTAAGTGGCATTAAAATTGAGCTATGAAGTTGCGGTTTTAACGAAAATTCTCTAAAAATTACGCACTTTTCGGAAATGACCATGTTTTTAATGTCGCATTAATTTTAACATGCATTATTGCCAAATTTCCGATTTTTAAATTCGACAAATGTTACATATCCGCAAATACCCAAAAAAGCTATCTTCAAATTTGAATAAAAAGTTGTCTAATCGATAGTTCGTTTGATTCCGCATCCATCGATATATTATAGCTCGCTGGGAAACTTTTGGTTCGCGAGATATCATCATTTTTGTGAACAGCTTTATGGAGCGACGACGCTTTTTGAGTCCGGGCGGATAGAAATTGTAGCCTCCAAAAACACCGGGTAGCATTAATTCCATGATTTCCTATGTAATTTTTGGCGCTGAATCCGAATTTGACCATTTCATAAAAAAATTGTCACCAAGATGTTGCCAAATTTGGCAAAAATTGTTTAAAATCGGCCTTTTTGGCGGATTATAGCCTGTGACTTGCCAGGAGTTGATCAGACGACGAAATTGGTTATTTCCACAGTTTAAACTCGTTAAACTATCTACAAGCTGAGTCAAATTCTTTCTGCTCACGGTAAAATTAAACGCGCGACAAGCAGCAAACTGAAAAAAAGACACCAAAATTGGCGCTTTTTGCGGATATGTAACATTTGTCGAATTTAAAAATCGGAAATTTGGCAATAATGCATGTTAAAATTAATGCGACATTAAAAACATGGTCATTTCCGAAAAGTGCGTAATTTTTAGAGAATTTTCGTTAAAACCGCAACTTCATAGCTCAATTTTAATGCCACTTACGGAATTTGCCTGTTTTCAACTTGGCAACGCTGTAGCGCGCGGGAAAAATTTCGGGTGAACTTGCCAATACCGGAAAAAGGCGTGTCTTGTGATAGGGAACAACATATCCAACTCCGGGCAAAATCCAAGCGTAGGGTAAAATCGCCGATTTTGAATAACCCTCTTTTTGCTTTCCGTTTTTTTTATTCTGGCATCCTAAGGGCGTGTCAGTATATTGATTTTTCTATAATTTTTTTTACATCAGAGCAGCCCTCTGAGATATTGATGTGAATTTTACACATGCATATGTCTACCGAGAAAGAGAAAAAAATTGTTTTCAAAAAGTGAACACCGAACTGTTATGGTCCACTTACCTAACAGAAGTTTTCGGTCTTTGGAAGCAAATTTCGGATATGTTTCCTATCACGTTTTGCCATGGTCCTGATTCAAAGGATTTTTAATTATTCTGAATTTTTGTATCAAAATGTTGGGTTCTCCCTCAGTTAGTGATTCCTTCAGGAGAGAACAGGAATGCCCATTATCATATTTTTCATTCTTATTTTTGATAGTCACTAATAGCCGCGCACAAACATAATACCTTTGAACTGGTTATTCACATTTAGTGAATGATTTCGACATTATTTCAGAACATTTCAAAGAAAACCGACCTAGGGCAACGTTTATTATATCCCCAGGAGCCAATATCAATTGAGTAATGTTGCCCTTTTAGAAGATAGCCACATAAATGTGATGATACCTACCTCGTTTCTTGACATGACCATTTTATAAGTTCTACATTTTTAACCAGGAGAAAGACGTCTTCCGGGTCGTCAACGTACTGGAAGGTCACTCAACTCTCTGATGTATACTATGCGAGCCCCTATAGGCCTATACCCCCGGAAAATAACCTCAGCTTTTCCCTTACACCAATCAATTTTCCTCCAAAACGGGATTTCCTGGTAACATTCAATTTTCTGATAAATTCGTCCTTGATACAGAAAAACTAAGAACAAGTTTGAAAAATACGATTGAGGAGGCTCATTAAATATCTAAACTGAAGAATTTGTCCATTCTTTTAAATGTAAACTAAACGAACCAACTATATATTGAGATATATGGACAGATTTGCCATTTCACTGAAAAATCATTCATTATTAGATAAAGTAGAGAAAATTTTTCAGGCATGCGACACATTAAAATGCGTATTTAGGGCTCCTAAATGCGAAAAAACCTTTGTTTTTCTCTATCATCCACCAGTTACCCGGAATATTGAATTTTCAGCGAAAAATCTGTCATCGGGGGAGGATCTTAGTTTTCCGGAAAATGAGGGGGTATATGGGGAAAAAATTGAGATTATTTTTGGATTCTGCGCTAAAAATTACACAAGACTTAACCATCACATCTGCATCGTTTTTGTTATGTGCAAATCAGTGTTATTATTACCGCAAGAACCTTTTTCCCACATGCTACTTAGATGAAAAAAACGATTTTTATGCAAACTGTCGACTTAAACGCTTTTTTGATACAAAATTCAACTTCTGCGTGAAAAATGACTCTAGAAAACATATATCCCTCCATCATGTGATGGTCGACAGTCACATGATAAACCTATGTCCGGCCGGTCCGTCCTATCCTTCGGTTCATAGTGCGTATCTCAATTTTCACATGAGCCCTGTGATACATAAAGATCCCTGTGCTCAGGGGCTCATATGGCAATCAAGATACGCCCGAGATACGTCAGGGGAGCGACGCAGAATGAACGACATGGATTTGTAAAGGAATAGACCACTACACAGGGTACGAATTTCAGCATTCTGATACATGTTTCTTGACCAAAATTTCACGTAAAATGCGATGCGCACAGCAAAAATTACCGAAATAAACTCCTTCCGAAGATATTTAATGATTCTTGTTGCGTGAATTCAAACCACCCACTCATGAAAACTTAATGCTCTACGTGATTCACATCGTGCGCTAAACGTTTATCATATGATAGTCTCATGCGATATAAAAATCTGAGAACCTCAATCTTGACGCTTTGGCTCAGCTATAGCAAATTTCTTATGGTTTGAACAATACATGATTGGGAATGAACATTGCTCGATTGAGAAGCTTGCTGAAACCGTTGTAGTGCGCGATTTGACTCAAGTAGAGCTTTGAGTTTCTTGTGAGCGGGCAGTGCATATTCCTCGTAACCAATGTGAAATAAAAACGTTAATATCTTCGTTAGGAGTTGGTTTCAATTTTCGTTCCACGAATCATGTTCTACGTAAAATTTAGGTAAAGAAACATGTATCAGATTGCTTAAATTCGCACCTTGTCTAGTGGTCCATTATAAGTCAGTGGCTGAGTGAATATCTTAGCTCACCAATAATCAGTTGGGATCCTGAAAGGAATACTTCAGTGCGTGAGTAAAGTTACCATTTTTTTACGACAAACCCTCCCGGTCCCAAAGTGTGACCTCAGAATCGGTTTCAATATTGAACATTTTAAAGTTCACTCAGAGCCAAAATTATTTTCAACAGTGTGGTAATAACTTCTGATGTATTTTACTAAAAAAATTGCAAAATTAAAATTTTTAGCTTGTAATATGCCCGCAAGACCAGTTTGATTGCATTTTTTTGTATTTTGATCATTTAACAGGGTACGTAAGCATCGTTAGGACAGCTTTGAACGTATGATAGTCACGAGTGCCAAAATCCGGACTTTTGATTGGTTTAGAAGAATGTCACTTTTTGGCCTATCCGAGGCTTTCATCACATTCACAAGCTGACGAAGATAGTGGTGATACGTAGTCCTTCGGTAAAAAGGAGGAAGCAGAAAAAGTTTGAAATCGGAAAATTGTGGGGGAGCGATGCGATGAGGATGGTTTCTTGGAATCAGGTCCAATCGAAATTTTTTTTTTCTAACTTTCATCATCAGTATAGGATCATTTATTTTCTGGTTTTCCTCGATGGTTGAAAAAAGCATCAATTGAATAGCATGTTCGGAGGTCCTGATTGAGCCATAAAAAATGTTACCTATTACAAATTTCAGAAAAGCTTTTATCGCACGTCATAACTTATGACTCCTCGTTTTCGTAACTCTCATTTACTTGCAATTTGCCAAGTATATCCATTCTCTGATTTTAGTCACAATAGCCGAAATGAAACATTTTTGGAACATGACCATTGCATTTGCCATTAAACTTTGAGAGTTGTTGTAATAGTTTAAAGGACTTTTGCCTTCTCATCAAATATTCCCAAATGCCAGTAAATCCAATACAATCAATAGTATTATATTTTTCCGAATTTTCTCCTTCCTATCCTCTATCATATAAAACCTGTATTGGTTTTTCATTTCGCTTGATATACTTCATGGAGGATAAAGAATAAAGCGTTGAGAGTAAAAAAATGAGAGATGGATAAAACGAAACAGGCCTCAAAACCGTGGTGAGAAATAACAGTTTTCCGATGTCTAATTTTTTCGAGAAGATCACACGACTAAAATATATACATAAGATATGTAGAATTTTTTGAAAAATTTTGAGAAAATAAGAATAGTTGAGTTTTAAAATTAGTACGTTTTACTTATTAATCATACAAATAAAAATCAATTTGAAATTTTCCAACGTCTTGGGAGCAAATCGCTCCTATCCTCAGGGTATCCTAATCTAAAATACGTGCTGACGCACTGACATTGACAAACACACTGACCGAAATTCCGAGCAGTTGAAAGACAAGGGAGATACGTATACAGTTCCAAAAATTATACAAGAAATGAACTCGCCTCCATTTTCACGGCGTTTAAGAACCTCGCTTGGAGATATCTGCGTAACTAATAGATGATTCGTCATTAGAAATTGTAAAACTTTTTGAAAAGAAAACCTGTTTTTACAAATTTTTCGACGGTGGCTTATAAAAAATTATGTTATTTCTTCATTATTTTAAATTTTTCAAAGCCATATCATAAACCATCGAAAATATCTAGTTTGTTTTATCAGCCAAGCTTGGCTCACACTAACAGATAAGAATTTCATATTTTCAAGTGCTGAACTGCACCGCGGTTTTCCTCGAATTTTCGCTGATTAAAATATCAGTCATGTAAGCTTCACTATTGGTGAACTGTGTTTATCGTGGGCTAAGAAACAATACCGCCGGACTGACAATTTTGCCGAAAACGAGTCAGCGACTTAGACGCATTCATCAGTTTTACAAGCGGATGTTTTCAGTTTTTCCCAATTCCGCATGGGAGCGGTGTAAAGACGCTGTAATGTATAATAAAGTTTGCACGTCCAATCGCGAAATTTCTTCTTTGTCATGAAAAATCGCCAGTTTACAGAAAAGCTGTATCGTTCCTCAGCCATCGATATGGAATGACATTTAAAACAAAAAAAATTAATAATTGCTGGGGATGGATTCAAATTTCATAAAAGAAACAATACGTGGAAAAAAAATTAAAAATGGAAGTTGTAGGGAGTTAAACAACTTTCATGCGAGAGCGTTATCAAATATCGACGGTGAAACTACCAAACCACGTATCTCGTTTGCGGTGTTTAAAAATCTACGCTCGCATTTTATTTTTTTGAAGTAGACCAAATCAATATCAGTCCTTGAAATTTTCACGGAATTTTCTCCGCACGAAGAGGAAAAATCACAGAAATTTTCAAGACTGGACGTTAAGTAGTTTTTCATTTAAAAAATAAAGTATGACAGGAAGTCTGCGACGTCGCAAACCGAGATACGTGGTTTGGTAGTTTCACCGTCGATATCTCGCGTTGCAGGATGCGCGGCTTGGAGTAAGGAACCCGGTAGCAGTAAGAAATTACGGCATGGATTACGGATCGGAGCCAAACGAAGGAGCAGGATAACATCTATTGGCAGGATATTAAACGTGAGAGCCTCCGGTTTCCTTTGACAGCGGATTTCATTCGTTACTTTACGCGGAAGGAGCAATAAACGAAACTCGCCGGGAACTCAGCAAAAGTGAATAATTTCGCTAAGTCGAATGCCTTACCTTGCACGTTTTGAAGTTTTAACTGCATTTCCTATACAACTCCCCGGCTTTATTTTGAATATTTATCCGATTTTCCTCTCCCCTTTTACGTGCTTACTTGCATTCTCCACAGAACTTTTCCTCTTATTTTGAATATTTCATCCGATTTTCACCGGCTCTGTCTCTCTTACCGATACTTCTTCGCGCTTTTCTGTGGCCACAAGTTCTACATCGATGACAAGCGGTCTACATTCTTACACTTACAAGGGAGCAAATTGAGGGCAGTTTCACATTTTCTCCCAAACCCGGCAACTGAAGTTCTTTCAATAAACAGATTAATTTTATCAGTTAAAGAATCTCGACGGTAAAACTACTATACGATGTATCTCGTTTGCGGTGTTTAAAAATCTCCACTCCCGTTTTATTTTTGTAAAAGAGAACAAATCAATATCGTTCCTTGAAGTTATCACAGATTTTCCTTCACACATAGAAGAAAAATCACGGAGGATTTCAAGAATTGGTGTCGAGTAGTTTTCTATTCAAAAAATAAAGTATGGCAGGAAGTCTGCGACGTCGCAAACCGAGATTCGTGGTCTGGTAGTTTCACCGTCGATGTCTTAGATTTGCTGGGTGGGTCTGGACCCAATCGACAGCAAACTTTTAATGTTATGAGAGGGTTATGCTTTAGATCAAACCTGCTGAGGCATGTTTAAATTCCACTGGTAAAAGAAATCTCGAAGAGGAGATTTAAAAGATAGTAGAAATAATTTTTTCTAGTTCTGCATAATTCGACTAGAGCCATCATAAGTGGCATTTTATAATTAAAATAGAAATCGATCTTCTCAATTGAGGTTGCCGGCCAGGTTGGCCTAGTGGTCAGCGCGTCATACCAATAGGTCCTGCGTTGGACTCCCGGTGGTGGCGACACATTTTCACGGAACTGACGAGTGGCTCTGCAGAAATAGATTCTACTTGACCTTAATCCCTGAAAATTTGAAAGCCGGAGCATGGGTGTACCAAAATCCTCATGATGTCTACTGACAATAAAAGTCTAGATGGCTGTAGATCCCTAAGAAATGGTATAAGCTATTAAACCTGCAAAAAAAAAACAAAAAAAAACAAAAAAAAAAACAACAATAGTGATTAATTTATATCTGCAATAAGTTTTGTACGGAAGACATCCAGCGTCTTAAGCTTGGGTAATAATGATTTTAATTATGCAAGGGGGTACGCCTCCTGACAATTTTGCAGTCCAACCTCCCATGCGCTTCTCACCTTCGCAAGCCCACTAGGTCTATCACGTATTTGCATGCCCGTCTGTCTTGCACGTTGGATGAACGTACTTACACGGTGCACGGATTAAGCACAGGCGATTCTTAAACGATTGATTATCGATTACTTCCTCATTTGAAGCTGTGGTGAAGAATCGATTATTCAGGTGTTCCCTGCAAACACCCTGTTTATTAATCCTTTTCCATAGGTTTAAATGACAGATCAATCGATACATCGAAAAGTACGCCACGCTTTGGTATAAAGTTTATTACATGTGATTCTGGACATTACAAAATAATCTATTTCATGTATCAGCAGGGAGAGTTACAATCCCCAAATTCATTTCTGAACCATCGGAGCATTTCATGCCTCAGTGAGTTAGCGAAACAACAAGGGAGAGAGATACCAGATACGGAGAGATAAGTCAGGAGAAAAGAAAAAAATTGTGGCTGCCGGTCGTAACACCCTCACCATTATTAATGTAAAAAGAAACAGATGAGAAAACTGGTATGAAAGAAAATGCCTTCGAGAAACAAAAGCTATGAATATGAATTTTTTTCCTTTCCACCGTGCCTTTATTTGCACTCTTTCTTCTGCCCCGGGACAAGAGACGATTTTCATCTCCTTTAATCTTCTCCTTCACTTGGAATCCATTCGGAATATTTTAAACATTTTTACATAATATTCGCCTAGTAATTTCCAGCCAGTTCTCGCGGGGCAAAAGGAAAGCAACGTGGAGAGGGTTTCGGGGGAGGGCCTTGAGGCGAAAAAGGTCGGATAATTATTCTAAGGAGCTTTTTACCCAATCAGTTCAAGGATTTTTGTGCACCGTTTTCTTTTCAGGCACGTAAAATGTAAATGATTTTCTTCCCCTCCGTTTTATATGTAGGATGGCTTCCAACCCTGTACATATAAATCCACTCCGAATCCAAATGCTCCTTTTCATCAGTTTTGCTACAAACTCAGGCGTGACTGCAGTTTGAAGGACTTTTGTCAAAATGGAAGCTGATTTCGTTCGATCAAAGAGTTGGGACTGCTTTTTAGCAAAGGCTGCGCTCTTTGAGCTCAGCAACGAGACTGGGGTATGGATGAAATAAATAAAAGCAAAGTTTAGCTTTGAGACAATACAAAGGCACCAGACTTTCCCTTTTGGAACCTATAATTAATCAGTGCTGGGTATTTTCGGATTATTACCAGGCGTAATTCTCATAATAATATAAACTAGAGATAGCTGTAGGTTCCTGACGGACACTAGAAAAAAAAGTCGCCTAGATCTAGAGTCCAGACTCTTAAAAACATCGACAAGAAAAAGTACTCTTGATTCACTCAGAATCTAGGTTAAATCAAGAACCAAGCCTCTTAATTTAAACGGATTTCGTTTTAATTCAAGCAAAAATCCGATTGAATCAAGGGTATTTTTTCTTGTCAATGTTTTCAAAAGTCTGGAATCCAGATCCAATGTGGTTTTTTTTCCAGTGAATCGAAGAGCCAAGCCTCTTGATTTAAGCAGATTTCCTTTTGGTTCAAGTAAAAATCCGAGTGAATTAAGAGTATTTTTCCTCCTCAATGTTTTTACGAGTCTGGACTCTAGATCCAAGAGACTTTATTCCAGTGGAAGCCTTAGAGGACAAGAAAAAGTAAGTTTGATTTAGTAATTGTCCGAGTAAAGTTTTGTGATACCTTTTGGCCACATGCCGAATTTTGCTTCGTTTTACAATTCTTTTTCTAACTTTTTGCTCCCTTCAAATCAGAAAGAAGAGGGTAAATATCCAAGCAGATCGAAATTGAAAAAAACCGGAATGTTTTCGGAGTTGATTCTATAAGGCAACTTGGTCTAATGAGAATTGGAAGAAAAATGAACATAGACAACGCTCGGCGACGGTCCCCTTCTTAAACACCGTGACCTATTTATTTTAGGTATCATCAATGAAGGATGAAAAGTGAAAGTTGTAAAACAGACGGTGGCTGGCTCATAGATAGTTTGAAGTGAAAGGAACGACAACGGTTCAACATGCACCGCATGGTAATTATGAGAGTAACAGTTTTATGCTCTGAATATTTTTTCCCCAATTTATAATTCCGTCCTAAAATTTAAATACTTCTTTGTCCCTCTAAATGTATTCCTTTCTATTTCCCTCTCTTTCCAATTATTTATGACTTATGCTTTCATGAAAAACCTTCTAGAGATAAGACTTTTTTCATGGATGATCTGACCAAGTTTATTTTTTAGATTGTATCCAATGCGTAGAAATCGAGCCCCCACCAACGATTTGCGCATGTATGGAAAGAAATCGAGCCCCCACTAAAAAAATTTAAAAAAAAAATAAAAAAAATTAAAAATTTAAAGGGCGTAAATTTTTCCGACGAGGTTGTGCGTGTTGCTGCAACGGACTGTCGATTCCAACATAAATTGTTCTAAGAATCATTAATTCAGTTAGAATCTCACTCTCGCCGACTGTATATTTTACGTTAAATCGTTCCTAGAATCAGTAATCTAGTTAAATGTACGCCATCGCCGATTGTACTTTTAAGTTGAAATTCCAAGAATCATTAATTTAGTTAAAAGTGTCCAAGCTTTTACAGCACAAAAAAAAACGGAACATTCATATTTTAATGACATCGGACGTGTCCAATGACATAAATGATGTCTCGATCCATAAACGCTATGGCCACATAATATATTTGATTAAAAAGTCCGGCAAGTTCTGCGTAAAGTCATCAACGATTGCACGAGGTCCTGATTTTATGACCCGTGAGGATCAGCTATAATGATTTTTTTTGAACACGAGATGAATCAAACTCCTAACGAATGTGACCGCCGTCAGGGTTGAGATTTTTTTAAAATATTTTTGTGAAAAATATGTTACGCCTTAACTGCACGAATTAAATCGTATAGTCGCGTGTGAAAGCCCCGTTTGCGTACTCAATGCTTCGACTGTTTCCCGGAAAAGAATTTTTTATTCACGAAAATCAGAGGGTGTCTGCACGCACCAAAAAAAGAATATCGAATTCTGGCATCGTAGAATCTAGTCTAAAAAAGTATTTATTGCCACATTGTAACTAGACTTGCTTTGTCGCAGCAATTCAAGAATTAAACCGTCGTTGGCCCTTTTATGGACCAACGGAGCGTTAAGTTACGACCGTCGCACCGGCTTGAGTTGCCTACAACTTCAGCGCAAGCTTTCTGATTGGTTGATCGGTGAGCTAATTTAATAAGGTTATGTTCACTCGATTTGTTCCCCACCGTATAAAGCAACAAAATTTGGGTCTAGGCTGGTAAGAGATGTCTTATTGTTCACTGAAAATTAAAGGACTTGAAATTTTCTCTCGGATCGAAAATTTCTAATCCTTTAATTTTCAGTAGCATCACTTGCATCAAGCAGGTTTCTGTTTGAATATAGAAACATTTTTTCTTCATGAAAGTTTTTGCTTCAAAAAGTTCAAGAGAATATTCGCTTTAATAGTGTCTCTTTTTCTATTGTTGTACATACTCAAGGTCGCGAAGGCATACCACATATTTCTTGGCGGCTTACTGCTACTTTCCCTGCTTTTTGGTTAAATTATGTTATGACTAGAAATCATTATTTGGCGAGAAATGCATACTCTCCAGATTTTTCAAGAAAAATCTGAGTGAGTGAACAAACAAGAAAAATATTCGTTTCGGCGATATATGGAGAAGAAAATACAATTTTTTTTTTAAAAGAATAATTTCATCGATGACATCATAAAGAGTCGAAATATTCCATGTGCACCTCCTTGAAATTTGTGCAATTTTTTAAACAAACTATTCAATAACGAAGACACCATTTCCATCAGTAAGAGTAGGACCTTTTATAATAAGTCGCCTTTTGTGTATTTGTTCGACGTAAGACCCGACCGCGTGTCGAATTCTGAACACTACCGGCTCCAAACAGCCATTTTGTTTTGGTGGAGGCCCGTCGATTGGATCGAACAATTGATCAAACACAGACGTGATGTCATTTGATCGATTTCTGGATCCGTTGGTATGTTTATTCGTCACGGCTGGTTTACGCTGCCTACCTCTTATCCTTATCAAATAAAAATTGCCAGACTGCTTCTAAAACGAGTTTCTTTTTGCTTTCATCTTCTTTTTTAGAATTTATTCAATTTGATTTTCTGAACCAAGGAATTTAGCTACAAAATAAATGGTTAGGAATGACCTTAATCGCAGTGCCTTTGATTTTCATCTCGTGGCTCTAAGAGATCAGCAAAAATTTCACAAAAAGCTTGTAGTTTCCCGTAAATCTATCAAAATCTACGAAGGACATGGTGATTGATTTAAAAAAAAATCGAGCTACAAACCAAAAATAAATTAAACAAGTAATATTTTAAAACTACATAGAGATGAAAAATAATGAAAAACTTACAAGAAACAAAGCAAACGTTTCGATCGCCAACAAACTGCGGTCTTATTCAGTGCAAAAAGACCTAGTGGAAACCTTTTACAAAATAAAAAAAAAAAAAAAATATATGAAAAATCTACAAAACTTTTAGCAAACTAAGGAAAGCGAAAATACAATTGAATCTATTGCAACTACATCTTGGAATAAAATCAAAATAAGGCAAAATTTATAAGGAAAGAATTTTAATCTTGGCGAAGCCCGATTTTTTTCTTTAATTAATCACCATCAGTGTTCGAAACTCACAGGTGCCAACGCGCCAAATGCGCCTAAATAATCGGCCATGGCGCCTAAAAAAATGAAGGCTCTGCGCCAACGTGGCCCCTAAAAATTGCCCCTTAAAAATCTGAATTTTCATATTAGGTGATTATTCGAAAGCACTACAAGTGAAAGCTTTTTCTATTCTTCACGATTTCATCCTTAGTGCTTTTGTCTTCCCCAAGTCACAGCTACTTACTAGTTCTGTTGCGAAAACATCTTGCGTCTAATTTTTCACTAGATATGCCGTAATATATAGGCAAAAAGTCAATTTAGCCCCTAAAAAATCTTCAATGGCGCCTAAAAATCAGGCTTGATGCGCCACATGGCTCCTAAAACTCAAAGGTGAGTTTCGAACACTGATCACCATGTTCTATATAGCTTAGCCAGCCAAGTTTGGCATTAAAATGTAAAATCTACAAACTTGGGTGGAAGCTCTGTACTGCCGTGCTAAGGAAAAACGCCGTATGAACATTGTGCGATGAAGGTATAGTGCATGGATTACCTCATGCGGTATCTTGAGTTGCGTTCAACCTGGATTCTCTCCTCTCCCCCCCCCCCCCCCCNGTTCCCACCACACTTTCTTCGTCAGTAACCGCATTGTCTAATTGACTCATTCTATAAATACTAAAGAAAGGTAATACTTTTTTTTCCGTGCGCCTATTATATCTGGCTCCAGCTTTTGATGTTCTAGGCAAGCTTTGTGATTGGCTCTGTTTTTCGTTGATTTATAGAAACGCGACTTGAGGGACGGTGTTTGTGGCGGAAACTGCAGAAATGTCAATCAATCGGGTTTCCGGTTGCAGTGAGCGGTGTGCATAGAGCTGCTGCAGGAAATCGGGGGATATTGCACTTACCTGACTGGTAATATGAGCAATCCGGATCGCGGTTCACCTGCAAACCTACGTCGCGTCGCCAGATCTCACGCGGCTTTTCAAAACCCTCAGTAATTCTAAAGCTGCGAACTTCAGATTATCTTTAGCGATTCCGAATAAGTGTTCATGAGTAACTCATTGAAGAGTGCTCTATCACACTTCATACATGACCTTTTATTTCTTCTAGCTAATGCTAAGGTGAGTACAAAAAAGCTCTTATCCGAAAATCGCATTTGAGAAAACAGTTTCCAAAATATATGGGGTTTTCATACACGTAAATTATGACTACATCCAGTTCGTCAAACAATGAAAGTTCTTCTTTTTGTCTTTACATTTAAGTTTCTGCCATTAGAATTCACTGATTTTAGAGTGTGGTGTAGAAATTAGAGGAGTACGGAGGATAAGCTCTCTTTTTGCATTGAACAGATGACAAACTCATTGTTTGAAAGTACTTACTTGGAAACGTTATCAATTTTTTCTTACAAAAAAAACAAAAAAAAAACAACAACAACAAAATAAAACAAAACATTAAAGTCTCGATCCACATCCCGAAAAGGGTCGAAAATTGGATAAATGCGAAGGTTTGCTAAAATCCATTAGCAACTGAGTTTTGTTTTTGCCTTTCAGCAGAGCGTGTCTCTTCTTTGGATTGCAACCCTACCGGTCTGGCAAAAAAGTGTGCCAGAACGTTACTAGGTGGTACCTATATATTTGACATCTCTCCGCTCTTGAAATATCTGTGGTCATAACTTTCATATTATTTCCCCAATATTCTGCAATAATCTGCAAACATGTACTTATCTCGTCTGCGTTGCTTGAAAGTCTCCGCTCCTATTTTATTTTTTTAAGAAGAACAAATCGACATCATTCCTTAAAGTTTTCGCAGAATTTTCTTCGCACAGAAAAGAAAACTCAAGACGTTTTTCAAGAATTGGCTTTGAGTATTTTCCCATTTAAAAAATGAAGTATATAACAGGAAGTCAGGATAACGTCACAGACAGAAGTACGTGGCTGCGGACTTACACCGTCAATACTTTATTGAGGATGAAAATGTTTGAAAGATTGTCTAAAAATTATTGGGGAAATAATATGAAAAATATGACCATAGATTTTGTAAGAGCGGAAAGATGTCAAATATATACCATATCCTTCTTTTCTCCATGAATGCTTCATTAAAACTGCGTATATGAGGACTTATCTGTAACAATAGCGGATGTGAAAAATTACCTTTTCAAAACACATTCAAAAAACTGTTTTGGCATCAAGAAAATTTTGAGAAAATACTTGAGATGTGATCTTCGAGATCTGTACATTATGCCAGAGCTAAACATATTAAATTTGTGTGTGAACAAAACAGTTTTTTAAGCGTGTTTCGAACAGGTAATTTTTCACATCCGCTATTGTTACAGATAAGTCCTCATATCAAGTTTATGGCAGCTGAAATATGTGTTATTTTGCGCACATGCCTACATTTACTGCACTTTTACTTCGTCATCTTTTCAAGGCCGTGAAAACGCTAAGTTGCTCCCGAAGAACATAGTCATAAGTAAATGCAATACATTAAATTTATTTTGCAAATAAGTGAGTGATTTTAACGTTCCGCGTGCAGCACTTCCATGTCATCGGTGCTCGCTGTGCACTATGTAGCGTTGTTTAATTTAATATTTACCCTAATCCTGTCCCTAGTATTCACGCGTATTAGGATTTATGAGATTTGAACTTCTATTTTGAAGGACTACTCCCTCGCTGTTTATTTAACCAGCTGATGTTTCAGGAATGATGTACATTATTGCAACGCATGCGGTACTTATGATTAAAAAATTGATCGTTTTGTCTCTGTTTGAAGAGATAGATATTTCGAATCTTAATTTAAATTGTTATTACAGCTGGTATTGTAACTCGCATTTGGAAGCGTATTTGAATTATACCGAATGGATTATATGAAGGTAAAAGAATATGCATGAAGCTGCATCTCATACTATATGGGCAAGTGAGCGCAAAGGGTCATGGCACGAGAGCCGAAACATGATTTACAGACCTAGTTCTCGAAGTGTGAGTGTCTCATAAGAGTCAGTGTCCACAATTTAGAGGAAACGCCTAAATGCCACTTATAAAAGTTGATGAATGAGCAAAAAAGCATTATACACGGAAAAAAGTGTTAGGAGGTATTTTTCTAAAATTGCGGTACTACCCCGTTTTTTCTGATGAAATGGGCATTTCCAATAAATTATGGAGGTACCGCAACCTTTGAGTCAGTAACCTAATTCGTCGGGGTACTACCTTTTAACTCCCTAATCAAGTTCGAACTTAACCCCTAAATCTTTTTTTACGTGTATAATGTGGGGAATGCATAATGTAGTGAATTGCCGCAAAAAAATAGTACTTATCCTATTGATTTCAATTGTTTTAGACTTTAGTTAGTTTCCTGTAAGTATGCGAGAGGATCATCTTGTACTGAGGAAATAGGCGATGGATTTACTCTTCAGGGGTTTTAAACCATCAATCCATGCACGAAGATCAAGAACACGAACCACAAATTTTTATGAGAGTATACATATATATTTTTTTTAAAATTTCCAAAATACGTAGGTACTGACGAAAAAAAATGAGATACCCTCATGAAGGCAAAATAATGCACTATGATCATTCTTGTGAGCAATGACGGACAAAAGAAGAAATTGAATTAAACCATGAATCATCAAAAGTCCTATCGTATCGCATGTGTATCTATAATTAATATATCCGATGAACCAAAATTCTAAAACTCTTCACCTCTCTTAATTTAAAAATCTAAATTTTCGTTTGTACTCCCATTTTCAAAATTATCTGTAAAGACGTTAATAGCCTGAGACGCTGAATGTCTTAAAATTATAATAACTAACTAACTAACTCTCTCGTTGATAAACTCCACAAGTCCGCATAGAGGGAAATTTCAACACAACAGTTTGGTTAATAAGGGAAGTAAAACACAAAATAACCCTACCCTTCCGTTGAAAATGTCAAAAGAAAATGCCAGCTAATTTTCTTGAGGAAATTTAAGAAAATACGAGTGGTGAATACCAATGTCCTCATCGGAGAAATGCATTTTCCTAGTCTTTCCATTGTTTTCTGCGCTGGATTCACCGCAAATTGTATCAAAATTAACACAAAATTTGTGTTGGTTTGCGTTTCACTCCCTATATTAACCAAAAATAACACAAGAACACAAATATTTTTATCAATGTAGGCTGGTATTTTCATTATGTAAATTCAAGCTCCATAATGAGCTACAGCAGCCGATTTAATCACATCAATATAGTGAAAAAACAAACCAAGAAGCAAAAAAAAAAAAGAAGGAAAAAAATCAATTTAATGAGGTGACAAGGAACGGATGAAAAGGACGGTTCGAATGACAAGCAGTCCTGTGAGTGACATCTTGAATGAATACCTTTGGACTTGTGTCGCCCAACACTCACACCAGGGAGTCTTAGGTCTTGCTCCTCTGAAGTTGGATTTCCTTGCACCTCGTGTCTCCCAAGTTCTCTCTCATAGAGCAACTCTATTTCTCGCCCTCACCTTCGCTTTTTTGACATTTTTCCAAAACTTCATCTTGCCTCTGTCTCCATTTAGGTTTTTTTGCTAGCTTCAGCATTCACCTAAGACCATCGAGGGTTACAGAACTCCGCACATTGGGGTATCAGATTCATCCAACTCTATCGATTGAGAGAGCTCTGCCGGAAAATAGAGGTCTGCGGGGAAAACTGTTGATGATCAACATAGCTTTACTTTTGATCAGAGAGCAACCTCATTCAGTCAATACGAGGGTAAGTATTTATAACAGTTCAGTCAGAAACTGCATTATTAAAATGCCCTAGCTCATTTTGAGTATTACATTGCTCGGAAGAATTCGGTTTTCTAATTTTTAAAATGAAGTAGAAAACATACAAACCATGCTATTTAAATACTTTCTTTGTGAGTCAGTTCTGCTGTTGAGGACACTAGTCATGCTAACTTAAAATTTTCTCTTGTTTTGATATACTACATCCAAACGACCGCAAGTCGGTGAAGAAAGTCGGACTATCGGCCAAGAATGCAGATTTTATTGATTCGTCTTAAATGTGCAGAATTATTTCAATGGAGAGGACATATCACTGACCGTCCACTTATACATGAATTCGGATACCACTATTTTAACTTTTAGGTGGCCGCTATTGCCTACCCTGAAACATGAAGGCAAATCTGTTTGCCCCAGGCACACTCTCATACTTATCAAACAAAGTTGTTTCTTTACCCGACTATGGAGATTCAAGCTCGTAACACTGAGTTTTATGACAAGACACTGCACCCGTAAGAATTCTAAAACAAAACGATTATTTTAAAAATGTCTCCATAGTACTTGATTTTGATTATGTCAGAAATAACGGATTTTACATTTTGATAGTTAAGCAACGAAACCGTATCGAATACTAACGTTCACTTACCAACCAGAGCCGATGAAATATGTTTAAAGTTCGGAATATGTGTTCATAAAATCATGATATCATCAGTTTTGGCACAAAGTCGCAATTTTTACCTGTGTGTGCTTTGCTTCAGTTTTTAATTCTATCTTATTTAAAAAAGTAGAGAAAAGTATTGATGACAGTGTTCTAAACCAGCAACCCATGGTTAAGAGGAAAGTGTCCCGCGTTGTTTTTCAAAAATTCGAAGGACACAATAATAGCGGAACGAGAAAAAAAAAAGAAATTCCTGTTGATTTGAAAGTTGAGATTTATCAACTATTCAAAGTTCAATTCTTATTCTAAAAATTATTTATTAATTTATTTTTCCATATGTCTGTATCATTTACCAAATGAATTCTCAATGCAAGTAGAAAGAAAAACAATAATCATTGATAATAAGAAAAAATCAGGACTTTGCACCTAGAGGTGCTCTTTTCCACGCTGGTGGCAAAATTTGTATCTCATTAAGAACATTTTTTTAAGAATCCTATAATTTATGATAGCATAGATCCCCTACGTAAGCATAAAAGTATATTTTTGGCGTGTTATATGCTTTTGACGAGCAAAATAATTATGATATAGTGTTACTTCGGTAAAATCAGGAGGTGAAACACAAAGCAAACAAACTCACTGCTTTTAAAATTTGATCCATTGCATTTGATAGATGACTCATTTCTCCACAAATTTTTAACTCAATTTGTTTGTATACATTGCACCTCTTAGTTTGTACCGGTAATATAGAGATGTTGCAGGCAAATAGTAAAATATTCTAGATTGAAATGTATGTTCTTTTTCTAATGTTAGACGAAATAATTCATTCCTCCTACGAGAAAGAATTTTCTGTAAAAATGTACATTATACAATGGTTTTTTTTTAATAATTTCCAGCTGCTGAGGGAAAATTCATAGCTGGAAATTTTCAGCATATCATAAAAAAAAAAAATCGACCGCAAACCGTGCAGGCCGCACTCGTCGTCTTTCACTTTTTAGGGGGAGTTTTTTAGGATTTGGCCGAGATGGTTACCGCCACCTTGAATACAGAATTTTTAAAATTTTGACATTTAAATGTATCAGAAGTATTTGAAGAGGAAGGAACAAGGAGAGTTCGTAGATTTGATGAGTTTTTTCTTCATAATATTGAAAACTCATGAGCTTTTCGTCTTTAATTTACAAAATTTCGGAGACTGTCAAAATTTGACTAGCTGCCAAGGCGTTTGATGAAATGCTTGATTTGACTGATTACCTGCGACAGGGATAATAACTAACTCCATTAACTTGGCCTTTTCATATAATCGACAACCCCAAAAAAATGTAAAATGAAAGTCATGGGATGAATGAACAAGTCATGGTCATCCCCCTCCGCGTGCATTGGCACAGGCTACAGGAGCGTACAGAGAGCTACAACGAGTATTGAAAACCACCAGCTACCGCCATCTATCGTGGCTTTGTTGAACTGCTCCTCGTTATTGCGAGCAGATGGATCTGCAATCTCGCGGGGTTTCTTCGTACTCCAATGGTTATTTTCGCGAATTTACTCTCCCCTATTTCACCCGCAACCGATCGTTATGAATTCCGTACAATTTTGAATTTTTCGTATGTAGTTTGTAATTCAGGAAACCTCGCGATTTGACGACATTTTGCAATTAGCCATTACAATTTTTGGCTTATCTATAAAAAACATTTATGTGCCTAGAGAAACTGATGGTGCGTATGTTGTTTTTAAACTGAGCCAGAAATTTTAGTTCCTAATTGCAAAACGTAGTCCAATCAGTCAGCATCTTACTATTTATTAAAATCCCCGGCTAAAATTGTGAGCGGTATTTTGACCACACCACTAATGTCATGGTTTTTTGCTTATCTCCCGGTAACACTAGGTACTCAACATGAATGTGTGTCCCAAGCCTTTTTTTTAAATTTTTAATTACAGCCCAAAAAAAATAATTTTATAGGGGAGCAACCCGCCATCCACCATACACGCGTCACCGTTGATACATATCATCGTGGGCAACTGTGCGTAGCATTGGCAAGATGCCGCTGTAGGGATTATCTTGATATTTGAAATTGGTGGAGCCGAAGACAACAAAAGAGCAAATCAAAATTGGGAACACAGTTTTCCAGGAAGTTCTAAGTTAGGCGCATAGAGTAACATAAAGATAAAATCGTTAACAAATGGTATGTAATCACAATTAGACTACACTTTACACTATATTGGTACTAGTTCTGAAACACTTTTTCAACTCATATACAACGCGAAGAACAATGAAAGGATTTACGAAGTTGGGTTCGAACCCAACATACAACTATTTTAACTCCGCGGTAGGCCAAATTGCATACGCTAGATTTTGCGGGCGAAATATGAGATCTTATTATTTCCTTCGATGAACTTTATTCTATTTGTTCAATTTTCTTCTTATAATCATGTCATTCTGTCTTCAATTTTTTCCTGAATCATGAGTTTCTCGATGATTCTCATTATGCACGCAGTGACAAAAATCTCCGGGATTCAAAATCTCCATAGTAAAATTGAATTGTCCACGAAATTTTTGCCTGTAGGAAAAGAATTGCTTATGGGATCATGCTCATGACTTTATTTGCTATTTGTCGTAATAATGCACAGCAACCCCAATACATATTCTGTAAATTTTTATAGAGGAATGTTCTCACGATGATATAATTGGGTCGCATTTAGCAAAAAGGAACCGGCGCGATTACAGTGTTGCATAAATGTTGCTTCCTCATAATTATCAAAAATGTCCTCTAGAATAGCAAACAAAATTGTTAATTATATAGGAAAAAATGTTTGTAAATTTTCATACTGTACATATATATTAGTATTTTTAAGAGAAAAGAAGAAATTGCACGAGTTTGAAAACAGTGTAATTGCGCTGACTCCTTTTTGCTAAATGCGATCCAATCATAACTGTAAAAGTATTAATCAGCTTGGATGTTTCATATTTCCATAAAATTAGAAAGTTGCCTAGAGAGTAAGAATATTTTAATGACTTTAATACTGCTCTACAGGGCCGGATTTACTTACATGCCGCCCATGGGCCGCCTGTATTTTTCCGCCCCCTTCTCATTTGTTTTGAAACATCAATAGATCGTATTCGACAGTGGTTCGATGTATCGTTTGGTTCAAAACAACAGAGCATAACCTTAAACAAAAATTTTAGGATTTAATTTGGAGAAGGTGAAAATAAGAAAATTCCTTACAATTTCTTTCACTTTATCTTTATTCTGACACTTTTCATTGCCATTTGGTACTTGAGAGAATAAAAATTCGAGCACATAAGACCTGTTACCTCAGATTTCTAAATTGACTTTTGAAGCTTTGGTTACATATTGAACTAATCGATATCAATATAATCTCGCCGGTATGATCTGTCGAATACGATCTATAAAAACCATTAAGTTTGTAAAATCACATATTACAATTAAAATTAAAATTACAAAATTACAATTAAAATTACATTGTAAAATAATACATTTTTTGTAAAAGCCCTGTCAACACTAACAAAAGTTCAGTACCGTTAACCCATCCCTGTTTGGACAAGGCCTTCCATTTATAAAAAAGAACGAAAAAATTATGAAAGAACAAACATAAATGTGGTTAAAAATTTTAACTTCCACCGCCGCGCCGACCGGCGACCGCACAGTGTTGGCGCAATGCGTGAAGTATTTATGCAGTCTTAGGCGCTATGCGTTTCACGCCAACCGCTGCTGATCACACTGGCGCAATGCGTGAAGTATTCATGTAGCCTTGTAGGCACTGTGAGTTTCAAGCCGACTGTTGCTGATTGCTGGGTTTGACGCAATGCGTGAAGTATTCAGCAAGGGGGAATAAACTGATAAGAAAGTTTTGAATTTTAATGATGGTACACATTCGGCCAAATGGTTTCATCGAGAAATAGATTTTACACGGTTGACCGAGTTTAACTTTCCATTTGTGCCTGATTCTTGTGTTCCTATTTACTCTCTTTTCCTTTCCGAGACCTCTTCATTTACCGGCATTGTTATATTTCTAAGGTGCTTAGGGTCAGATTCAAAATAAGAATGTATTCGTAGAATGAGGGCCAGTTCCTTATTGGACGTTCACACTCGTGTATGCATACTTTATATTTTACCATCAGTCAACTACACTTGAAAAACGTAGAAACATCAAGACCCATCTGGCTTTGTCGCGTTCCCGGGCAAATCTACCTTAAAAAGCACGTAAGGCGTTTGTCTTCGATCCACTCCCAGAGGTCCCTCCCCAGAGTAAATCGACGGGAGCCTATTAAACTGATTCACATTAAAGTACAAAGACCCGTTGGCTGTCAGACTAAACCTAGCCACAAAGTTGATCCGCGTATCGTCGACCACAACCACGAGAAACCCAGTCTTAGGGTCATACATCTGCACAACATTCTGCTCGTTCTGTCCCAGGTAGACGACACCATTCGAATCCGTCGTTACATCGGCAGAGACTCCTATCTGGCCAAGGCTCCTTACCGCCGCGACAATTTCCGTCGCTGGAGTGTTAGGATTCCTCAAGAGGGATGTCGGGACGGAGTATAATGTTCGGCCGAAGGGCGCAACGTAGTACAAAGTCTCGAAGTCGGGAGACAAGGCTACTCCATCGACGCCGTTCGTCAGGAAAGATGCCCCGACGGGTGTCCCGGCAGGACTCGTTACGACCTGGTACAAGGGATAACCGTTGACGAAGGCCACAAAACCAGGAAGAGCCCTGACTGAAAAATCACGCGCCAGGGTTCGCCAGGAGTCGCCGGTGCGCAGATCGACGACGATGATGGCGTTGTCCTGGGTCGGAGTCGAGTCGGAGATGTAGGCTGTGCGACGGAAGGGGTCCACGCGGACGTTACCGAAGAGGGATGTGGGCCTGGCGACATCGGTCGGAAAGACGTAGGTGTCAACGACGGAGTCGTTGTTCGTGTCGATGGACACTAGTTTCGGACCTCCATATGAGGAGTCCAGCGTGACGCCCTCGGATACGACACGACCGGTGTCCAGGACCCACAGGACGTCGAAGATGTCTATGAAGAGGGATATCACACCGAGGAAGTTACTCGAGAGTCCCTTCGTCTTCGGGAACGGTCCCGAGTTATCGACGGCGCCTCCAGATGGGTTGTTGTACTCTTCGTTAGGATAGGGTGTTTCGCCAAAGAGACCCGTCAGTTCGGCGACTGCGTAGACGTTGTTGCTTCCGTTGTTGGTGTTCAGTTCGTCGAGTACCGCAGGGAAGCACGCGAACTTACGACCCGTCGATGAGACTGCAATGCCAACCGGCCATTGTTTTTCGTAGAGGTGGATGACCTCAAGGCTGGGGTCGATGCCTAGCTGATCTGAGCGAATCGTGACCTGGGAGTCATCATTACATGTCACAAAGGCAGAGAGTGTGATCATAATAAACCCGATGGTACTTTTTTCCATCCTGTTAAGTAACCAAAGGATTATTGAGATTAGAGATGTATATGGAGAAGGCGTATGGGAGGAATTTGTTTAATTCATCGGAATAATTGGGGCATAAAAAAAAACTGACTGATATTTAGGTAATCGCTTCAGAGTAAATTACGATTTTAAATACCTAGAAAAAGCTGTATGCTGCTTTGCAACATTTGTGATAAACCATATCTTAATCTATGACTGAATTTGTCCTTCTTTTTCTGAATGTTGTCATTATCAAAGTTCAGCAAGTCTAGAGTTGGCCGTTGAAAAAATATGATCGTAGTTTTAATTGCTATTTCCATGCATCGAAAATTTTTACATGATTAATCTTTTTTTTAAAATTCTCATTAAGCTGATATTTAGAAAAGAGGGATAAAACGAATGGAATAAACCTTTGTGGGAAAACTAAACATTTTTCTTTCATAAGATTTTTTTCTGAGAATCGTTCCGTAACGTGATTGCGCGTAGTCGAAAAGTACAAGCTAAAATTTTGAAAAATAACAGTGAAAAGTTATTATTTCCTCGTCTTCAAATTTTCTAGTACTGTCTAAATAAAATATCGTTCTTATTAACATTCAATCCAGGTAAGCAAAATATTGCCTCGCTTTAAATGAATCAATTAAAAGAATCGTCATTGCCAGTTGCCCGGTTACCATTGGGAAGATAGGTACCTGGCACATGTAGAGTTTGGCTATCACAAAGCGCCTTTCTGGCACTCTGCAACATCCAAACCACTTATGTATATTTGTTTCATACATTTAAGTTGTTTTAGCAAAGCTGGGCCACCTCACGCCTAGAACGACGCATGTATATGTATGTTATAAAAAACAGTTTCTCTTTACTTACTTGAGTTTTATCATGAGCCTTGAGGAGAATGCAACACTGACGAACACATGTGGCATGATGGCTACATTTTTACTGCATGAAGTTTTCAACAAGTTGAATTTTTTTAGTTTTCCTTTCCCTGTTTTTGTGCTCCCAAACAAAGCGATGCATTTATGTAAATGTACTCAGCTCCCAATGACCATGAGATAATCTTTTCTAATCGCACGAGTCGGGCTACGCGGAAAATACGGTTCAGAGCTCATGTCTAGTGATGAGGCAAGCCAAATGATATCACCTAAATTTTTTGGATGCCCCAACCTCGGTCAGATATTGTCTAGTCTTGCGGAGGTAGGGCTGGCCTATCTAAAATCCAGGTGACTTCATCCTAGGAGCTAGGACCCTGTCCAAGAGTCATTTTTCCAGGAGCTCGTCGGCTGCCGACAAGCGGTATATCTTCTCACATGTGTACAACAGTGGTTGATTTGTAATGCCCTTAATTTTATCGAGAAATGTGAATCGTGAACAAGTTTTGGACATGATGGCCACTTAATTTTCTGCGAATCAGACATAGCATCATACCTAATATTTCAACCTTGCATCAACATGAAATGAGTAAAAATACTTAGCCCAAAATTGCTACTTCTTCCTCAATTTATAGGATTTTGTGGCAGCTGAACATGCACCAATGTATGTTGAATACACACTCAAATAACATATCCTGGATGCCTATTTTCACCTCGACTGAATATTACTTGGATAATAAGTATGAATGCACATACGTAAAACTAAATGTAATTTATAAAAGAAAAATTCAAATCAATCACCTCGCATTTTCAAAGATATTTTTATAACAACAGCAGCATTATGACCCAGGCCCTGTGGTCGCATTTCCATATAATTCCGCTCTAAACAGCACGTACGGTTTCTGTCTACGATCCACCCCAAAAACTCCTTGGCCAGGGTAAGTCGCTGGGAGTGAATTCAACTGATTCACAGTGAAGTATAAATATTCGTCAGTCACACTGAACGTATCCGCCCAGTTGATACGCTTATCTCGAACAAACAACATCGTCATACGCGTCGAAGGGTCGTACATCGCCACCCCAGATTGTTCGGCTTGACCCGCGTACACGATACCGTTCGAGTCACACGCCAAACCCGTCGATATCCCTTTCTCCCCAAGATTCCGGACCGACGAAACGATCTCGGAATTCGACGTGTTACGATCACGCAGCAGGGCCGTGGGCACCGAGTACAAGAACCGACCCGCGATCACGGAATAGTAGAGCGTCGTCAAGTCCGGCGACAAGGCAATACCGTCGACCCCTGTCATAACGAAACCCGCACCTACAGCCTCACCGCTCGCGTCCCTAAGGACCTGGTAGAGTGGTTCACCCTGTATAAAAGGGACCGTCCCATAAATACTAAGCACGGAGCCGTCGCGTTCTAGTCTTCTCCAGGACTCGCCGGTGTTCAAGTCCAGGACGACGATGGCGTTGTCCGAGGCGTCGTAGCTCGTGTCCGTGATGTACGCGAACCCACGGTCGGTATCAAAGCGCACGTCGTCGAAGTACGAGGTCGGTTTGGCGATAGTCGGCGGGAACAGGAAGGTTTGGATGATGGTGTTGGTTTCCAGGTCGATGGAAATCAGTTTCGTGCCGCCGGGTGACGCCTGGAGCAGCAGCGCCTCGAAGAGCACCCGACCGGTGTCCAGGATCCAGAGGACGCCGCGGGCGTCGATGACCACGGCTTGGACGCTGAGGAAGTAGTTCGAGTGGCCTTTCGTTGTGGGTGGGTTGGTTGTGGTGTCAACGGCACCTCCGGGTGGGTTGTTGATGGCCTCGTTCGGATACGGTGTCTCGGTGTCGAAGTCGAGGAGCTCTGCCACCTGGAAGACGTTGTTGCTGCCGTTGTTGGTGTTCAGCTCGTCGAGGCCTGCTGGAAAGCAGGAGAACTTCCGACCGGACCTGGACACTGCGATACCCACAGGCCATTGGCCTTCGTAAAGATGAGCAATCTGGAGCTTGTTGTCGTAGCCTAACTGGTCCTGGATGATGTTCCGGTCGTTCGTAGTTATCACCAATGCGGGCATCAAGCATACCATGGCGATGAATATGATTTTATCCATGATGTAGTATCGATATCTGTACAAAAGAAATTTCGAATCAAGAGGGTTGAATGGAAAAAACTTCAATTACAATAATTGGACTACATTGGTATGGACGCAGAGTTACCGGAAGTTTATTGATTTCTTATCAGAGAAGCTAGCCAAACAGGGATACGACCCCAGTCAAACAGGTAGAGGAAATAGATAGACGGACTACTTTTAAATATTTTTTCACTATTTGGGGGGGCTTTAAATGTATAAAATCGAAAAATTTTGCGGCTGAATCTGAATTCCGGACTGATACATTGCAGCTTTTGTCAGCTTGACCATTATTTCCGTCTTTAGTTGGCCATATTTTTTGGATACAGCCACTAATTTTTACTGTTTATCTGCGAGTCACACATGAAAAGTTAACGAGTTAACGGATGATAAATTGAGGTTGGAACATTAAAAAAATCGATCAAATAGGGAAGCCTGCAAAATAAGCATCCTTGTTGTTACTGCATCTTTAAATATTTTAAAAAAAATAAAATAAAACTGTTCTCTTAGTTGGTGTAGAAAATTACAGCAAAAACTCTTTTGCTTGAGTCGTTGTCGAATCAGCATTGTTTTCTATCAATTTCATTTTTCTCAAAAAGAAAATAAAAATGCAAAAATCTGTCATGAAAATTTGGGTGTATAGGGGTATAAAGATCGACTTTTTATGGCTTGTTCTGAAATAATGACATAAACAGACCCCTACTCTGGCTCTATCACCATGAGCTATCTGGGTATAATTGTGTTGATAAATTTTACATCACATACTCGTGCTTTCCAAAATTAAACGAGTCTCACTTAAAATTGGCAATTCTAAAATAAAAATTGCAGCAGATTAGCAGATAATCATCCATGTTTACAGGAGTATATAAGAGGAGGATGAATATTGAATATTCAAAGATGAGAGAATTGCCGGAACGATTCAACCTGAAATCCTTTAAAAACCAGCACGGCTACTTCGGCCGCTATAAACATGCTGAGACAATACGGTAAAATAATATACAAACAATGTAAATCAGACAGAAACTGCACAGGAACTTACTAAGACAAATATTGGTAGCCTCAATCACGCACAGCTTCGACTTATAACTAAACAAAAAGATTCAGTTTTAGCAAAGACGATCCATTACGAGACTGCGATTTTCCTCTTGCTTCTTTCCTGCTTCACACTATTGAGATAGAGCACGTTAAACTGCTAAAAGTATTTTGGTATCATGCTTTACATTAATGAGTATTGTTTAGTTCGCATATTCGTCCATTTTAGTGACATCAGCTTCGAATGAGTTTCGTTACTTTGCTTACTAAGGTAATCACTTAACTTTAAGTTTCGGCCACATTGTGCCAGCATTTTTTAAGTTCTCACACACTTCTTTTTACATCCAAAATGTTAAATCGACTTCACTTTTTTTTCGGTGTGTGTCAGTGACACATTGATCAGAATATAATGAATTGTCGTTCTCTAAAGAGAATTATTAACACCAGATGCTCTTAAGTTTACTAACGTTACCCGAACTCTAAGCGAATTTTAAAATGCAGTGCACTAAAGTTCAGTTTAAAAGTTGTGTCATTCCATCTTTTTGAGACTCTTATTATAAAGATGTTGAAACTCGGAATTCTCTCTGTTATCTAATTCAATTGTATTTTGCAATATTCACTCACAGTGCTGGCAAGTCTTGTGGATCAATTAATGAGTTACCCGTCAAAATCCCTTCTCGGGTGAATTGGAAACACCGGGCTGGACCGTGGGTTGCTGCTCAATTTGGGGGAGCTTTTGGGAGGACCAACGGAGAGGGCGTCCAAATCCGGAGACCCGAGCAGCCATTAACAAGGCACTAATAGGTGGGGGAGCAGCTCAACTACCCTAATAGGGTTTATCCACGGGTGTTTGCCTGGCGGGCTCGCGGGTGTCAGGACCAATTAGAACGATCAAAAACGTGTGCGTGCAATCGTCTGGCCCCCAAAACCTCCCCTTCTTCAGCCGCCTCTCAGCTATAAGGCTCTGTAGAGCTTTTCTGCCAGGGGTTTTCCTCAGGTTGTTGCCAGATTGGAGATCGTGTTGTGAAGCCTACACGGAGAAAAAAACCACGGTTATTCGACGGTTACCACGGTAATAATCTCACACGGGATTCCACGGTAGTGGAACCGTGGATTTTGGTAATATTATTGATGAGCACAGTGGCATTAACCATGGTCATAATAGTATGTCTGTTTCCATAGTAATATTACGGTGAATCGGTCATATCACCGTGTTGGTTCTACTAGTGGAATCCCGTGTGAAATAACTACCGTTGTGACGGTAGAATAACTGTGTCTTTTTTCTCGGTGTACGGTCGAAGTTGAAAGTTTAATCGAGTAACGAGTTAATAGAATCTGCTTACGAACAGACATATTTGAATCCAGATTGGATGCTCGTACTCGTTTGGTTTTCCACAATCCCCTATCTTTAATGGTGGGACGATTAAGATAGTTTAGCTAATTTAAACCAGAATTTTAGGAAAAGTAAAAAAGTAGTCATACAGTTACTTACGAGCATTCTGGCTTTCTTTGTTATTGGTATTCATGGCAAACGCGTTTCACCCCCCATATGGGGCTTCTTCAATGCCGATATTGTAACTTACACTTAATCAAATTGTGCGGTGCGAGCTCGCAGAGCAGTCTATTTTTATTTATTCTAATTGTTTCTTTTTAAAAATGTGATACAAACTTTTGAAATATGCTCAGTTTCGCGAGGGTCATCGGTGGATTTTTTTTTTAGCACTTTTAGTGATTTAGTGTAAGTTATAATGTCGGCACTGAAGAAGACCCACATAAGGGGGGTGAAACGCGTTTGCATTGAATTTTAGTTACAAATAAAGCCAGAATGCTCGTAAGTGACTGTATGATTACTATTATACTATCGAATTCAACGCTTAAAAAAGTAGTGTTCCATAATCCAACCGTTCTCTCAACGTTTGATGACTGCAATAAAATGAGAAACAATCTATGAACCAATTGAAATTTTGCTTTGAAACTGCTTAAGGTGCATGACCATCATGAAAATGTTGGCAAAATCAGTTTGGATTTGACTATTTTCGAGTCAATTTCTTTATACAAAAAAATACTATTTCTTGAAAATATCATTTGTTGCTCGGATATTAAATTACTGCGCTGCCGAAGTAAAAAATTACACCTCACACAAGTGTGATTAAATATACTCTTTAGTGATACATTATAATTATGTATGAAAGTTTTGTTTTCGCGGAAATCATTCAATAGTAGACGGTTGAAGCCAAGGATTGGTTCAATGCCATGGAGAATGAAATTCCAATTTTGGACCCTCATTCTTTTTACGGCTAACGCAACCGGTTTTGATTTAATCTTCACCGACGTAAATGTATTGTTGTATCAGATTCGGTCTGAGCTTCCTTTTTTCCACATTTTCATTAGAACACTACTTTTCAACAAGTAAGGCGTGTAAATTTATCCTCACTGGAACACATTGTATCCAGAGTCCAAACTCTTAAAAACATTGACAAGAAAAAATACTCTTGATTCAATCGGATTTTTGCTTAAATCAAGAACCAAGCCTCTTAATTTGAGCGGATTTCCTTTTGATTTAAGCAAAAATCTGATTGAATCAAGAGTATTTTTTCTTGTCAATGTTTTCAAGAGTCTGGACTCTAAATCCAATGTGTTTTTTCTCCAGTGTCCTCAAAAAGATGGGTTTTGCTTCAGTCTATGCATTCCCTTTTTTCCTTATCAATGCAAATCTGACTCACAAATTAATTGACGATTTGGTCATACGATTATTTATAAAGCAGAATAAAAAGCACGGTAATATGGCCACTAGAACATTGCCGATATTTGTTCCGAAGGAAATTACATATCAGATTTCTGTCGCACTGAATTTGAGTATACGCGTAAAAATAACTTTGGGAAAAAAGTTAAAAACCGAGGCCAGACTACGTCTTATCTGCATTCGATTGTTTTGCTCACGCAGTCATTGAGACATCACCACAAATGGGACAAACGGAACCAACAGAACATGAAATTAGAGCTTAGGAAACGACGAGTGTTGGCGACGGCGCAGGGATACAACTATTCGTGTTTGATGGATGTCTGCGTTGCGTCTGCGAAATTGAAGGCGCGATGGCGCTAGGCGTGAACTCTAATCGCTCCGCTCTTTGCTGCCAATGAGATGTCGCTCAGATCCGGGAGAAAAGTTAAAAATTGCGGACCGATTCTGCTTTTCCTATCCTCGGCTGTCTTGGTCTTGCTAACGTAACTCTAGAAGCACCACTACTAGTAAAAAGAACGGAAAGAAACAGCGTCTGGAAATAGAGCATGGGAAACGACGCGCTTCGTTAACGGCGCAGAGATACAACTATTCGTGCTTGATGGATGTCCGCGTTGCGTCTGCGAAATTGAAGACGCGATGGCGCGAGGCGTGAACTCGCAATGCTCTGCTCCATCCCGGTAATGAGATGTCGCTCGGATTTGGGAGAAAATTTAAAAACAACTATGACCTACTACAACTCTCCTATTTGTTGATGTTACTGTAACTATATTTTTTTCAATGTTATGCCTGAATCTTTTTTTGGGAGTAAGTGTAGAAGCACATTTAGCATTAAAAAGCTCGTACATATTGACTCCAGGACTCTTCCAGAAGAGATAGGTATGGCTCGACTTGAGATTTATAGGAGTAGTTGTCGAAAAAAAATTATCTGAAACTCAATTTTTTTAAATTTGATGTCTGATCATATTCTTATGATGTATTTATAAACCTATATTTAATGCTCGTTTGTGCCAATTCCATGTAAATCGGGAGGCACGTTTGTTAGCAAACCCCGGGTCATTTTGACGCAGGTTGGGCATTTAAGAGTTAAATACCGCAGACGAGGTTCGACTGGCAGACATGGTCTTGTAGTTTTACCGTCGGAATGTGAATTCAGATTGGCATGTTTACTTATTTATGAAGAAGTTCATGAATTGATTTTTACAGTCGTTGCTGCGCACGTCGATTTCTACCTGAACTTCAAAAGAGGGATCATTTTCACCAACTCTTTTAATTCCTATTGTATCAATGCCTTTCATGTTTTTGTGAAGTTGATGAAACATGACGTTTCCCGCTGCTGTTAAAACTTAAAATATCAATTTTTTCTGAAGAATAATCCTAAGTATAAATGCATTCAATTTACTCTTGTTTTAAAAATATGTACCTACTTGAAAAAAATGCTTATTCGATCTGGCAACAACGCTGATAGGCTAGCTTGAGGCTTATTTCAGCGAACGTGCCGAAAGGCGAAAAGTCCAATCTGCGGAGCGTGCATCGCTTGACGCAGGACAAGGCTCGGCTTCAAAAGTTACTTTGTGTCGAATTTAACTTGCCGCTTTGTCAAACTAATCCCGACGCGCAAAGTGGCGCCCAAATTAAGATACCACCCGTGGCTTCTTCCACAGTCTTGGAGAGGACTCCCCTTGGTCTTTGGGATTTTCTCCCAAGTAAAAAGTCGAATCTGATCAAGCACGTCTGATCATGAGAGTCAAAAATGACATGGATGGTTAAAAATCGCAAGACATCAAGGCATCATCCTATGATGATGCCTAAACAGCACAACTAGCACAACATGCAGCTTTTAATCAACTAGCACACACATGATGGTAGACTTTACCCAATATTGATTTTAAAAGGATTTTTTTTTTCTCTTCAAGTTTGCTGAGAAAAGCTGCGCTCGATTAAATTGATCTACTGAGCTTGATGGGCGGTGCGGTGGCTCCATACAAAGAAAGCACTTGTATTTTCCTGTATTTTTCGTAACTCTGTGGCCTCTACCGCTGATTCTGATGATGTTATGATTTTAAATTGTGTGCTCGATTTTTGAATGAACGTCGCGGAAATATAACATTCCTGAATGAAGAGTTTGCAGGTGTCTTTAATTTTGTTGAGTTCATCCCTCCAATGATACTGCTAGGAAAACTGAGTACGAGGATATCCTTGGTTTCTAAATTGGACAATTATTCTAGAAAATATGACAAAATAACCTAATCTGCTAAATTACATGTGTTTAAATGGGAAATACCACCAGATGGCGTCATAAGACGGCAATTTTTTTTCACTTTTAAATATATTTTTCTCCAGGATCCCATGTCAGAAAAAATTATGAAAAATACTGCGAACTCAGCTCATTAAGCACTCTCAGATGAATCAATAAATTTTTTGTGTACATATTCTCCATTGCCGCGGTCTGCTTATTTTCCATCTCTTCTCGCCCTCTTGCCTTGCGGGTGGGAATTGTTCCTTTGACATATTTTAAACAAGATGGAATCGCGAACCCATCGCAACAAACATGTAAAACCACCCTCTGAAACAGAATTTGAATTGAATATATGTATGGGATATGGAGAAAATGAGTGAGGTGAGATGTGAAAGTTGATCACTCAGAGACAGGACACTTAAATTCCTCAGACATCCTGCCTTGTCGTGCTGAGAATTAGATGAGTCACAACTTCGCAAAAAAAGGGTGGAGGGAAGAAGGATATTAAGGGAATGCAAGAAAAAAAAATCGGCCTTGTCTAGTTCTAATCGGTTAGAATCTTTACTAGTCATAATCAAGTATAAATGATGCTTTCAACAAGAGTCATGAAAGAGGTAGAAAAGGAACCAGCTTGAGCGTAAAACTGTAAACAAAGAGTACACTGATGGTATTTTTCAGACTAGAGAGGGCGCTTCAAGAAACCCCTTGCGTAATTACCCGCATTCGCAAGAAGTTTTTTTTAGACAATAGTTGGTGCCAAATGCTCACGTGGAATGTCAAAATAAGCCCCGATATCAATTCCAATCGGAAATTAGTCTCCTTTTGAAATCCAATCCAAGTTCGGATTCCTTCAGCCCTTGGATTGTTCAATCATTATCGAATTTTTTAATCGATAGGTAGCATTGCTAAGATAGGGATTTATCGATGTATGACGATTCAACAATCGACCAACAGGTTCAACTCAAAAATGGACGTATTTCTGTCAAACGGAACTATGTGCAATGTAACATGAGCCCTGTTATGTGTATATTCTTATGAGTCTCAGGGCTCATGTCCTAATGCACATAGTTCTGTTCGATAGAAATACGTCCAAATAACCCTTCCAAAAATCATACCGAGCCCTCTCTCGGACGAGCCTCTCTGAGTCATCGAAATTCCTAATATTAAACGATGCCTTGACATGTGACAGCTCTGCGCCACTCTCTGTGATTCTTGCGGGAATAATCGCAAATAAGAAAAGAAAAAGAACGCGCTGCGACTGAGAAGGATTCCAAAATTAATTGTGAGTAAAATGAATAGTTTTTAAACACAACAGCAGTTCGTATATCAATCCCTTTGAAGACACTCTGAGCCTAGATGACTCACGGCATGAGTCATCGAAAGTATTGCTCCAGAGCCGGTTGAAGTAACTCAACATACACACACTTGTATTGCCGTGCTAAGAAAAACGTCGTATGAACATTAGAGACTTGTCTTTTCTCCTATGCAATTTTTATTCTTGAGGAGAATAGGTTTATTTTCTCAAGAAATTCTCAGATAATTTAAATTAGGTCGCGAATCTAATTCTCTGGAAAATTGTCTGAAAAATATTTTCAGATTTTCCTGGAAATTCTTTTACTATCAGAGAAAATTTGGCAACGTCGGAAAACTCAAACGACAGGCTTCCATAGCACGGCAGAATTGTTTTCGCGGTGTAGTGTTCCACTTCACGCAATAAGGAAATATTTCGATGTATTTTCTAACGATTAGATACCAGTTTATATAATTAGTGCGATTAATGGATAGTTTAATACATTTCTGTCCTGAGATTTTGGGTATTGAGTGACAAACAGATACAGTTAAATGGAATTTAAGATAACAAAAAATATAAGAACATCCATGTAAGGAGCGCTGTTTTTTTTGGCAAACGCTTTCGGCAAAAACGCAATAAAAATATGGTAAATTTTTCTATCGTAATTTTTATCTTCGTTTGAATCGGACAGTTACGGCTCAGAGTCATATGAAAGTCATATTTAAGTCATATTTTTCAGCCAAAAATATGTTTTCATCTTTGGCATCCAATTTCATTTCACTAGGGGGCACACCCCTTAATCGCTTCGCGGTCCAACCCTTCGAAGAGCTTGGACGCCTCAGACGTTTTACGTGCACATTACTCTGACAAGTTTACGTAACTTTTTTGTCAGAATATTTATCAGTTTACTGGCTTAAATTAATTTTGAATGTTCACAGGTTATAAAAGAAAATACGCTTAAAATAAATAATTTGCTTAACCCACGTTACCAAATACTTCCTAAATATTCCATAATATAACAAAGAAATGAATAGTAGTTTTGCAATACACACTAAGCTGACGCTAGAGTATTCCAAATAAAAGGTATTGTGAAATCGGTGGTTGTTCACAAGCCAACATACTGAAATTCCCTTAGTCTGGCACATCCAATTCGATTAAATCGAATCTGACAGAATGAATGACTGGTTTGAGATGAAAATACAGGGCAATAAACAAATACGTGGTAGGCCAACAACCATTGAAAACCACCATGAGGAGCTGAGAGAGTGACACGATGAAAACCTGGAAAGCTAATAAAAATGAAGCAGAATAGAGGAAAAGGGGTGGGTGAGCGATCCGCAGGGAAACTCGCGGATTTTTGTGGATAGGAAGCTGTCAAAAATCACGCCAACGCTTTCACAGCGCAAAAATTGGGAATGAATTATTTCAATGGCGGTGACGTAATAGCCACGAACAAAAAATAAAAAATTATTTAGAGAGGAAAAGACCGAGTGGAGGAGAAAAAAATAATTGTGTGGAAGGAGTCTTTGGAAATCTCGCAAATTGTTCGCGCGGATCCGTCTCTAATTTATTCGGTAAAAGTCGTCAGTTTCCGGTGCCGCCGGGGAGAAATGGAGGCGACACCCGGCTCCGAGCGTCAAGATTCGGAGATTCGGAGAAGGGAAAAAAGTAGGCGGATTTAAAAATGAAAGAATCACCGTCAGCGAGCATAATAGGCGTTATATTTATCCAGCCACCCGATCAAAACCGAGGGAAATACAATTAAAATCGTCAGGCGTACGCAGAGCGTGGGCGGAGGAGAGTAGCGACGGAGGGAAGGAGGGGGGGGCAGGCAGCCCGGAACAGCGTGTGCCTGACTCAAACGAAATTAAAAGCACCTTTATTAGAAAGGAGGGAAAAAAGTCTTCCCTCGCGAGGCCCGGAGAAAACGCTAAAGGAGGAAAATAAAGAATAAACATAAATAAATAAAGTATGCAAAATAAAGAAGCGGGATAGATTTCACCGGGAGGCGAGGGGTGGAGCGAGGGCTCTCTCGCGCTTTACCCTTCCTCGTTAAGCCCCCCTCCGCGCTCGGCCCGGAGGCCCTTCATTTATGCCACACTGCTGAATATGTAAAAGTAGTCGAACGAGGGATACTGATTAAAAAGAGGGAGCTCGGCGAGAAAGGGTGAAAGCTGGAATGAGCCCCGATTGGACGCCGCATCTTTTTCGGAGTTTATTTTTTTACCGAGTGCGCTCTTTCCCGATTTTTTTCCCTGCTCCCATTTTGGAGCCCCTCCCGCGGGAGTCCGAGCCTCTCGAGTCAAACTCCGCCAGCCGCACATTACGCAAATGAGGATTTTTAGCCGCCGCTCCGCCGCCAAATCCACCGAGTTTTCCACTGAAAAAATAATCTCGGTGTATTTACTAAGATAAGGGTACAATTACCAAGAATTCAGGGTTCTATTTGATCCCAGTTTTTTCTTGGTAAAATTACCATTTATGGGATTGGTAATTTTACCGTGAAATCCCGGTAAAATTATCGGACTTTCTCGGTAATTTTACTGGATCTTGGTAAAAACGCCAATACTTTTTATCGACTGTGGTAGAATTACCGAGATAAAATGGCAAAGTTACCGGGAATCGATTACCAATAAAAGTGGTATTCTTACCTGAAGAAACAGTAAAAATACCGGTTTTTAGATAAGCTTGCCAGTCTGTCTTGGTAAAATTGCCAATAATTGGTAAAAAAAGCGAGATGGTAAAGGTATCAACGGACCTTGGTAAAAACGCCGAGAATGTTTTTTCAGCGTCTTTTCATTTCCCACATGGAGCAGCCATAGACCGTATTCGCTAGTGGTTCGATGTATCGTTTGGTTCGAAAGAATAGATTATAACCTCAAACCAAATAATTTAGGATTTCAGTTGAAAAAGCTAAAAATGAGAAAACTTTTAAACCAGTATGGACGAAAACACACCGACTCGGAAAAAGGAAATTAATCAAGACACACACACAACTGCACAGTAGATGAAGAGATTAGTCTGAGAAGAAGATTTTTGGTGCTGAAATGCAAGCACTTAAGGACATTTTAAAGGTCCAAGTGGGAACAGATGCGCTAACTTCAATGACCTTTATAAAAATTGACCGTCTTTAATGAAAATTGAGCATTTTCGAGTTACCGAGTTGATGTGTTTTCGATCTCACTGATTCATGTTACACTTTTCATTGGCATTTGGTACTAAAAAGAATAAATGATCTATCACAGAGGACCCGTTCCCTCAGATTTCTAAATTGATTTTTCAGGCCATGTTTACATGTTGAACCAATCGATATCGATACAATCTCACCTGTTTCATGTATCGAATCAGTGGTTGTAACACACGCCGATTGTAACAGCAATTTACCGGTAAGGAATCGCCTTTGGCCGCTAAGAAATTAAACTAGCAGTCAAGTCTGGCCGCCAAGAAAATCGTTGTTAAATTCCGTTTTTGGGATTTTTCGGCGTATTCCTGACATAAGGCGTTTCGAAAGGGCAACTTTTCATTTTGGTTCCTAAGAAATCTGAGATGGCCCCTAAGAAAGAAATTTTCAGACCAGATAGCTGCCGAAACTTCATGCCGAGTTTCAAACACTGTATCGAATACGATCTATGTGTTCAGTCAAGTAACATTCGATCCTTTTAACTCGCTTAATTTTTAAAATTATATCCAATCAAAGCTCATGATTACTAATGTTTCCTTAAATTTTAAATATCATTCTTTAAATTTCCATCATTTTTTTGACAAAGCACTGGCAACAGAGGCTCTTATCCTCTATGTAAATGTTTTCCACTTGCATCACTCTGAGATAAGTCTGGGGGGATGGGGTGAATGTGTGAAACACTCAAAGCAGGGCTTAAACTACTTCAGATTTTAATGATTGTCGTTCTGACCGTAGGTGCCGGTTTTTAAAACCCTCGAAAAAACAAATAATTTTAATAAAATTGCCGCGTATGAAAGCTCTCTTTAAAATTTGATGGAGCGAGAGACACAGCGGAAAGCTGACTAGTACCACGATATTCTAAGTTGTTCCGCACATTTTAACTGATTTGTTTAAGTCAGTGCGAGACGATAAAAATATTCTGAAATATTTAAATAATATACAATAATAATGAGAGGTAAAAGTTCCAGATAAGTTTGACCTTCTCGTCCCTCCTAGCCATCGCCCACACCTCTCTTTCCTTAAAAAAAGAGAAAAAGATGAGGAGAATGGATCGAATAGCAATTTAAGGATCCTCGAATCTACTCTAAGTTTATTACTAGTGTGACGATTTTATACTGACATTTTTCTAAACTGTGTGCAATTTAAAGAAAGTATTAAAATAGCAAGTAGTTAACGAATGAAAACAAATTATACTAGAGGGAGCTTTTAACTGTACCAGTTAGGCCCTTATCCTCCTATACCTTTACACAAAAAACGAAGTGAAAAATGGTACGAAATTCTTCAACTCTCTTTCAAAACAGTCAAGAATGAAATAGGAGCATTTTTAACTCACCTTGCATAAAGGATCTCAAATTTTTCTGGAAAAGATTTAAAATTGTCTGTTTGGCTTAATGGTGAGCTTCAAATCACATTCTCAAAGGCAAAATGATTACACCCAAACGATGTTATGGACGCGGATTTAAGTTCATGTTCGCTGGGCACTCACTCAGAATATTTTAATGACTCTCATTCTTTATTTGCTTATGTTCTTTTATTTCCCTACTTGTTATTCATGTAGGTTAGAGAAGTTAGAGAGAAAATTTCGCTTTTTTATTACTTGCTGACATGTTGAGAGCCATCCGATGTTGCAAACCAAGTTTCATATTAAACATTACCACAATCAATAATTAATTGGAAACAAAAACTTCGACGTTAATGACATAAAATAAGGCAGACTTAGACGTTGAGCTCCCTGTCATATTCAATGCTATTAAAAAAAACCTAACCGCATTCTAAATGACCAATACAAATAGCGCAAAAATAACTATAAAAAATGAATAAGTTAAAGGTAAAGAAATGAAAAAACAAGTTTTTTTAAATTAAGAAAATAAACCGGAAATTCCGTGAAATAATTGAAATTGGAGTACAAATAATATGTTTCTTCATTCCACCGACAATGAAAAGTTTTTCTTCCGATTAAACATTTTCAAGAAATTATGCGTAGGTCATAGAATGTATGAGAGTGACAGAAATCAGAGAGAGCATTATTTTCATTGGCACCTTTCTAACCCACGCGGATTTTACAGAATCAACAACAATGTAACCATTCTTCTAGCTCATCATAGTAATGAAATAAGGGATTAAACAAATTTCTAAGACTAATAAAATATCTTATCACTCGTGTCATGTCAGCTAATAATTTAACTATATTCTAACATTTGTCTATCCTGATTTTCATTAGCTCCAATTTTTATGTAAAATTTCAGTAACGAGCTTCAGGAAAAATCAAGGAGGTTTTATGAGTAATTATTCTAAATTATTTTTTTTTAAACTTTAATCCTGTCCATCTCTTGTTTTCAAAATAATAATTTGGATTATTTTTGTGCTATACCGTCGACTGCGTCGTTGTTTAATGTATGAGTCGAGATTAGGTAATATCCGGCTACAAACACGTGACAACCCTTCTTCCTCAAACATATCTCCCTCTTTCCGTTCTTTTGTGCCTTTTTGGAGATTACAACACACAAACATGTGCATTAATAGATTAACGCGACGGTGCGGTGTCTTTGGGACTGGATCAACCACATATTTTTTGCTGCTATCTCGCTGATGCATTATTATTCTTTCTACTTTTTTATGCCATTTGTTTCCACCTAAGACTTCAGGGATCATATTTTATAATTCTGATATTAAAAATGTCTCCTTTGCCATGGTAACTCGAATGCATTTTAAGTTTCAATATTGAATTGCCGTTTACTTTTGTATGTCCCTTTCTTTTTAGTGTATTTTCCGAAGAAAATACACTATTGCATTCTCCCATGATGTCGG
>NW_017547231.1:467939-518011 GCF_001854935.1 Bemisia tabaci | reverse complement strand
TCCTTCGGACCCATATATATGCCACCGGCCCGACCGGCCAGGGTCAGTCTCGCATCTTTCACCTTTGCAGCTAGTTTCGTAGATTATAGTGCTGTTGTTCCTTTAGTGTTCTTTTGGTGTTCGAATAAATATTCTCACACCGATCCACGCGCGTCTTATTTCCTTCGTCCCCCACATATGTATGTATTTCCGCCTTTTGAAGATTTTTCGATTTTTGAGTGGTTATATCTTTCTTACGTTGAAAGATATTTTAACCATTTTTTTTTGCATTTAGTAGAGACTCATTAGAACTACTATTCTGCGAAAAAAAATTGAAATTTGAGGCAATAAATTTTGAGGGGTGGGGCTAGAAAGTGGGGGGAGGTCAAATCTTGTCCACTCGATAACTCGAGCGAAAATGAATATGTTGAGCTGAAATTTTTATGGGTGGTAGTTCTTTTATAGGACTGGTTTGGTATTGAATTTGAGCCAAATCAGCCGAGCCGTTTAAAAATGGCGAGCTTTGAAAGTTTTAGGCGAGGGGTGCGCGGCATGAGGGGAGCCGGCCGGAGCAGGGCCGCACAGTGGGTCGGGGGAGAAAGTTTTTGGACAAACTGATCGTCGCACAGTGGGTCAGGGAGAGGAAGTTTTTGGACAAAATTTTCGTCACACAGTGGGTCAGGGGGAGGAAGTTTTTGGACAAAATTTTCGTCGCACTGTGGTTCAGGGGAAGGAAGATTTTGGACAAACTGCCCGTCGCACAGTGGGTCAGGTGAAGAAATTTTTCGGACAAACTGTTCGTTGCACAGCGGCCCAAGGAAAGGAAATATCTGGAAAAAAACTATCCATTACACAATAACTTACAGACATACGATTTTATGACTACAAAAATCCCACTTCGGGAAATACACTTTCTTCCCGCGGTGGATGCGCGGGACACTTAAAAAGAAGAAAAACTAGATGTGCAGACGACCCTGAAAAGACGCGCGCGAAGCGCGCGTCCTGGGGGTGTTTGGGGGGGGCGAAGCCCCCCCCCAAAAACCGGCGCGGAGCGAAGCGGAGCGCCGGTTTTTTTTTACTTTCATTTTCTACAAAACAAAATATTTTTTCCCTTGAACTTGTTGACTTTTATCAGACGGTGTTCACCGTTATTCATTTGTTTTCCTATTTTTTTTCTATATTTTATATTTTTTTTTAAATTTATTTTTCATGTTTTGTGCATAATCACAATTTCTGTAAAACTATTCTATATTTAGGCTGCTATTTTTACAGCCAGTGTGTTGTTTGATATTCTTTTCAATATTAATTCATTATTTTATTTATATTTTGTTTCAATCGTTATTTGAAATGTTCATTTAAGTTCATTTTTTATTCAAAGGAAAATTTTCTCGATCGACAATTTCAGTCACTTTTTTCAGTGCATTACACAACGTTAAGTATTTTTCAACACAATTATATCGAACATTACTCATCATATAAATCCCTCTGATATTTAAAGTAATCGTCAAAAAATAGCAAAAAAAAAAGAAAAAAAGAAACAAGAATCATATGTAAGTGATGATAAAAAAATAGAAGCTGGTAGCACCTTCTCTCTTTACATAGCTTCAAAGTTTTTCCTAGGTAAATTTATCAGAAATCTCTCCTGCAACTGCGCCATAAAAATAGACACCGGGTACGGTACAATCTTTCCATCCGCAGTTCTACACAATACCTCCAAAGTCAAAGTGGATACTCAAACCATCGTGTTTCACACATGAAGCCCTCGTTATGCTTCGGTCGTTACATGGTATAATCAAGCGCTCCTTTCACACGTTCTTCAAAAGCGCAGTCGCCGTTGGAGAACTAGTCTTGAGCCCTGCGAAAAAGTTACATCCCTCTATATTTCGCCTGGAGTCAATGGGAAACCGAACACTGCTGGGGAGGGGGGTCAGAGTAACATGCATCCGTCGCCTGCCTCTGCCATTTGCATTCCCCTCATAGGTGATTATAATCTCACTTTCTGACTCCTCCATTTTTATCGTCGTCTGCGCTTCTTGACTCCCCCGCTGATCCATGGAGAGGAGTTGGACGCCATAAAGAGGGCTCTAATGGACGAGGAATCATTCCGCCGGGGGAGCCAAGGAGGGGGGCGTTCGTTAGCTGAGAGGGAGGGTGCATAATTAGAGAGGGAATCGAGACGATTTTTGCTAGATTGACTCCTTTTTGTCATTATAAATCTCATTAGGGCTGCGCTTATCGGTCGAGGGGTGGTATCCTGCGGTCGGCAGGCGCTCGTCTGACTCGCAACAACCGGGACCACCAGTCAAGTCAAATCGAAAGAAATTCATGTTGTGGTGGCTGAGGCATCGGCGTACAGTGAGTTCTCTACGGGAGGGAAATATTATGTTTCAGGGGATAGGGAACAGGGAGAAAAAGAAGTCAACTTGACGTTATATACCATACCAAAATATATCACTGATCTAATTTTGATAAAAAATTGATTTGAATTAATGATAAAAAAGGGAACATGCCAGGAGGTAGATTGCACATGAGAATAGTCAATGATGTATGACGATAGTTACGATGATTTTCGTCCAAGAGAATGAGCAGCTGCTGTATGGAGTTTTAGTCATTGAGATTGGTGAATGCTTTAACACCACGTTCAGAAACTCTGTGAAATAAAATACTAAAAGGTAAAGTTATCTGATCTCAATAAAAATCGAAGCTTTTATAATCCTTGAATAGTGTCTGAAATCCAACATTAAAATATAATCTCACGACCCAAAATCATAAGCTTGATTAGCTCCAATTTACACATGATAAAAATTTAAAAACAAGCGGAAAACATAGGTCATCGAAAGGATTACAATATCTGGGTCTATGTGGATTTTTTTACAGACATATTATACAAAATTACCTAGAAATAGATTATATCAAACTTTAAGAACTTCCCTCTATCATTCGCTTCTCTCTTCAAGACTCGTGTTTTTAAGTGTAATTTTGGTAAAACCTAAACATAGATCCTTTCATCCGTTGTGATTTTGTGTAGAAGAGAAAAGAAAAATAAATGGTTTTCATCCAATTGAAAATGTGACAATGGACAGTAAGATTAAGAACTAAGATTGTATGCTTGTTTGCCACTCTTCTTTGATTTGACCACGTGTGCGGCTTAAATTCAGAGATGTTCCTCTGAGAGCCCTTTACGTCTCAAATTTGAATATCAACTTTAAGGGAGGAAAATATGGGGGAAGCCGACTAGAGGAAAGAAGTACCCCTTGCAAAAGCCGAACTCATCGATAATTTACAGTGCGGGGTTTTATTAATGGGATTAGAAAGTTCGGAATCGTTCGTTGAAAGCTCCCCTTAGTATCGCGTAAAAAATGGACGCGGATTGAATAAGGAGAGGAGGGGGCCTGATGAGAGGGAAAGGGAAATTAACGCAGGCATTCACTGGAATTGGACTCAGCTGGGTGTGAAATTTCAAATCACGCCTAATTTTTATGAACCGGTATTAATTGGTAACGCGGGCTCTGAACACAGACGGCCATAGGGTGATCTTCCGCTGTGATCTATGAAAGGAAACGATCATATTATTTTATGACGAAATATTTGAAAAGTTTTCCACATTGTGAGAGAACCGTAACTTATTTGCCATTTAAGTACCTCTTTTTAAAATGTGAGTTTTCCAATCAGCAACTTGTCATGCAATCATAGTATTTTATTTTAAAATCTCTAAAATCCGCTGATGAGTATTTCTAGGTCTTTCCGCACGTATCACTGGTAAAAGAGTATAATAAACCTAATAATGTTAATACATGTTACGCTTTTTAAAATTTGTTTACCTTCCTACCCCGTAGAAACATATGCACTCCTATATGTGAATTACACAGTGCAACGTTCTTTTCCCCATTCCCATATGTTTTATGGAATATTTTTCTTTCTCTTTTGGTCGAAATCCCTCTTCTCCAAAAGTATTTTAATGTACTTGTCAAAGTTACTTACTCACTGTCTGAGAATGTTCTAGTGTCGAGCTTAAAAAGAGAGCCAAACTGGTACAAACCTCTCAGCGGAACTCCATGCAGCGAAATATCCCAAAGCATCTACCTGGGCTGAATAACCACCCTCCTTCCATGCTGGTACTAAAATTGGAGTTCATATTTGAACTTAAACTAAAATTTAAGGTTTTTCTAGGTTTGATCTTTTCGCAGAATAGTTTGAGCCAAGTATTATTCCACCACCCTCTTACTTACTTGCTAATTCTCCATTCTCAGGCCAGGGTTCGCCTAACGCTATTTTAATAGCTGCCATTACCGAGTTTAAGACATAAAATGAAGAGCTTGCAAAGTTAAAGGGGAGAAAAATACATCAAAATTAGCATACCATAAAAATTTTAAAATTGGTTTACTTTCTGAATATTGTCTAATAGTTGTGTGACCTTAAATAATCTTACATTTATAATAGTCCCCATTCAGCACATGCAAATTCCTACTTACTATTCATTTTCTTGGATCAAGGTCACCATTCAGACTAGATAAAGGGTGTGCGAGCGATGATCAAGGTCATCTGTCACACGCGTGCAATTTTTTTTGCAAACAATACTGTGGCACACTTCTCCGATAACACAATGAATGTTACACTTTCCTGCTCGAGTTTCTTAAACAGTTAAAAGCGTTTGCTCATCTAGCTCTCACCAAATGTTTGTCAACCAACAACCAGATGAAAGTTCTACCCTGGATTCAGTGTCAAAGAGAATCGCGTGGACCTCAGGGACTCCACGATAATAGTATGTACACATTTTATATACCTCTTGATCATATTTTAGTATCTAGCACTGCCAAATATTTTGGACAATAGAGTTTTTAAACATGAGATATCCGTGGATTCTATGGTAATTTACATGAAGGTTTCGTTTTGTGAAGCACTGCACGAGCAGCCTCCTATTACAAAGCATCTACTTAGAGCCTGATGAGTGGCAATCATAGTTAGTTAGTTACATCATCTAGAGACATTAAGCAACTTAGGATATTAATGTCTTCACAAAGAATACGAAAGATGGGTGCATAACATAAACACAAATTCAGATGTTCAAATTAAGGGAGGCAAAAAGTTTAAAATATCTGTAGCTAAACTGATGAATAAGTATAAGCCGTAGCTGCTGATCGTCTTATAAATTAACTAACTTACTATAAGTAAATTTTAAACGAGCCGAGTTATTATGAAACATTTGACTAGCAGCGCAGTTACTTCTGACAAACTTCACAATATTTGTCGAAGTTCTGTATTGGATGCCGCGCGTTCGGCACCATCATTTTTTTTTTTTATCTTTTAGAAACATGTACCTAAAGCCTCTTTTCAACGAATCAAAAATATAAATCTTCAATTTCGCTGATAAAAGGGCTTCTTTGACATTTACTAACATATATAGCTATTTAAACATTTTAGTTAAGTTATATTTATCTTTGGAACATTTGTTGCTTTTTACAAATACAGAACCAAAAAAATTTGCAATTTGACGAAGTTTGCATTTTCCGTAAAAATGCCACACTTTTTAGTACACTTCAGTAGTATGAAGTTATACATTTCACGTAAATTATCAGAATTTTATTTTTCAGAACGTTGCAAATGCATGCTAATGAATATTCATACTTATTTATTTTTGTATTTTCACGCTCGAAGCCTCGGAGTAAGAAAAGCTGCTCGCGGACTCATAGGTCGAAATTGTAATTTCATTCTGTGTTTAGATTTATGGAGTGTTTTTTTTAAACGTGTCTTTAATCATCATTGAATAGAATCAATTGCGATAACATAGTATTGATTTCAAATGGGTTTTGAGGGACCTCTTCGGGCAAAAAATACTCTCGGCAATGTACCCTTGACATATTTGCTCCTTATATTTTGGAACTCCTTAGCCCTCTTTAACAAGAAAAAGGAAATAATAAAAATTAGAGACAGCACCGTTCAGAGTGAATGGACAGAAATAAAGAAACAAGCTCGCCGTGGGTTTCATGGTGTGGGGTGTACTTAATCTGTTGATCCACCTATGCATTTTACCCAAAAAACAAGTTTTCGTTTTTCCTTTGAGTCGTTTCGTCTAATATTTTCTGTGTATGTTCAAAGGAAGTTTGATGACATGAGGACAAGGGGACTTCTGCTTGTTTCTTTCGTTGCCTTATATCTCGGAGTATTAGCATGTAGCGCCACACCAATTATTTCGGAGATGATAGATTGGCTGAAATCGACTGGTAGAACCGATGAGGTTTCCTCGAAGAACAGTATTCCGCTGCCGGCTGTGCATTTACCGCGATATAGCAAATAATCTCTTTCTCGGTTGGAGGATACCGAGAAAATTGTAGAATTTGTGTTTTGAAAGAACGAAGGGTGGACGTTAAGCGTTGACTATGGAGAAATTTGTACGTATTGTGGTATTCGTTGCGCTCATTTGTGTTCTGTCCTTTACCAATGCTTTACCAATTGCAGTGTCGTCAGAATCATCCCCCTGGACGACAATATATAACCCTAGTGATACAGCTGGAGTCGGATGATGTCCGGGGGACAGATAACAACATGAACTGAGAAGTTTTGAGAATAACGGGCAGGTTACAAAAAAAGAACATTTGATAATCTCTTTGATAATTTATGATTATATAGTCATTCATTTTCTTGTAATCTCTGTTCTCCGGTATCTGATTGCCTGTACTTGCTTAGGAGTCAAATAAAATCTTTCCTCCTTCTGTCTGTGTATCAAACAGCCTGATTCATAACGAACCCGTTTTTCCTTCTCATCTTCAGCAGCGAGGCGTGATGACCTGTAGTTGCTTTGAGGACGTACAAAGCCATGTATATAATTGCCACAATTGTATTTAATTTATTCATTTTTATGATGCCTTCAATCTAGGCTTTAACTGTTCTTTTGTTTGATCTGCTTTAATTAAGTGCCTTGATACCGTACAGTTTCGATAACTTTAGAGCCAAATAAACTGCCATAACAATTTTCACATTTATTCATTAATTCAATATTTGTGCGTGTACTTTATTCCTATACCACATAATTTTGCTGTTCCGGCTTCGTACAGCCAATTCTCCAACAAAATTACGAGATTACCGAACAAAGTAAAGTATCTATGATGAAGTAGCTACCTTTAAACACGATAAAAATTGGAAGTTTCAAACTTTAAAGTTAAGAGCTATATCGGCAAAGACTGTGCCCTTTCAGATATAGGCTACTTCATGAATCCCAATGACGGTGCAAATTACTCAGTTCACTGTGAATATTATGGACTAAATAATGTAAATAAAAGCAAAGACAACAGACAGAATAAAAAATGAGGATGGAAAAGTCCAAAAATGAAAGGCTTAAATATCGTGCGACTATATTTTACATTCCTATGTTTATATTTACACTAGTTTTCCACATCACATCTAAATTATTTACAGCGCTGGACGATGATATATTATTGCATTTTTTTCATCAGAAGAGTGCAGGAGAATTTTGTCCGTGCGAATTTTAATTAGCCACACTGAACGTCAATATTATCGTCCACAATAATTCCGACTTGATGTTTTAGTTTATTTGCGAGGAAGTGTAGGGCCGGATTAAGGGGGTGGCAACATGGGCCGCGGTCCACGGCGGCAAATTTTGCAATTTTTTTAAATGTAGCCAAAAAGAAAAATCGGATTCAGAAAAAAAAATTACGAACGAGAAAAGGTGACAAAATTTCTCATTTTCTGAGAGTATATCTCTAATTTTGTCGTCCTTCTGGGATACAATAGACAGCACCTTTTCCTTTAATTAGTCGAGTTAAGACTAAGAGAGAAACCGAACACGGAATTTGGCCTGGAACGGCGCGGCGCAGAGAGCAATGATGACGAGAACGTGAGATGAAACGGAGGAACCGGGAACCCTCGGCGCGGCGGTCGGCATGGAACACATATCAGCGCCTACAAGACTGCATGAATACTTCACGCATTGCGCCAAAGACAGTGCGGTTGCTGCGGTCAGCAGCGGGCAGCAGCGGGCAGCAGCGGGCAGCATGAAACGCATAGCGCCTACAAGACTGCATGAATACTTCACACATTGCGTCAAACACAGTGCGTGCAGCGCGGCGCGACGGTGGAAGTTAAAATTACTAAACCACATATTTATGTTTGTTCTTTTCATAATTTTTTAGTTCATTTCTTAAAAATGAAGGGCCTTGTCCATACAGAGATAGGTTTACGGAACTTAACTTTCGCACCAAGTTCCGTGAACTTTCGATAGTAGTGTTGACAGGACTTTCGCAAAAAAATGTGACCAACACGAGTAAACGCGTCTTATTTGCCTCTCCCCCTCCGGCTCGTTCACGTGATACTTTTTATTGATGTTTCAAAACGAATGAGAAGGGGGCGGCAAAATATAGGCGGCAAGTAAGTAAATCCGGCCCTGAGGAGGTGAAAACTGTGAAGCCAGTACTGCACTGTATTTGAATGAAGTACCAAAGGGTGAAAACTTGTCCTGTCAAGGTATATGACAATAACAAAGAAGAAGGGAAAAAGTGACTCTCCTGTCCCTAGTTGGTGCTGCACACTAAAAAATTAATATTTTATATCAAAAAATTGGTTCCGACTATGGATGTATCACTTTAATTTATGCATAGCACAAATTTTGTCCGTGTACAGTACTAAATTAGCCACACCATTGGTGCAAAAAACTTTTCATTAGCTTGCGCGCATGGGGGCACTGAAGCAGCCTTCATTGTGAAATGATATACTTGACACTTTACCTCGCAGTTAGTTTAGTTGCATTGCCAATTCCAACCCACTCCTCGAAATCTCTCACAAATTGCCCCTTTGCTGAACGCAAATTCACGCAGTTGCGGACTATATGGGCTTTCGTGGCGTCAAAACCTCGTGGCTCTTTTTGGTTATACAAACAGGGCCGGATTCACCTACTTGCCGCCCATCGGCCTCCTATATTTTGCCGCCCCCTTCTCATTCGTTTTGAAACTCAATAAAAACCATCAAGCGAACGTGCCAGCGGGGGAGGGGTGCATAAGACGCATTTACTCGTGTTGGGCACATTTTTTGGGAAAGCCATGTCAACACTAGTAGCAAAAGTTCACGGAACTTTGCGCGAAAGTTACGTTTTGTAAACCTATCTCTGGGTGGACGAGGCCTTCCATTCATAAGAAATGAACGAAAAAATTACAAAAGAACAAACATAAATGTGGTTTAATGCTTTTAACTTTCGCCACCGCGCCGCGCAGACCGCACCGTGTTTGGCGCGATGCGTGAAGTATTCCGACAGTCTTGTAGGCACTATGCGTTTCACGCCGACCGCTGCTGAACGTACTGTGTTGAACGTAATGCGTGAGGTATTCACGCGGTCTCGTAGGCGCTATGCGTCTCACGCTGACCGCACTGTGTTTGGCGCAATGCGTGAAGTATTCGTGCAGTCTTGTAGGTGCCAATATGTGTTACATGCCGATCGCCACGGCGAGGGCTTCTCCTTTTCATCTCAAGTCCTCGTCATCATTTTTATCTATGTCGCGCCGTTCCAGGCCAAATTGCGTGTTATGTTTCTCTCTTAACTCGACTAATTAACGGTGCTGTCTCTTGTATCACTAAGAGACGACATAATTAGAAATTACTATAAACTCAGGAAATGATTGATTTTGTCGCCTTTTCTCGTTTGTAATTTTTATTTTCTAAATCCGATTTTTTTTATACCTACACATAAAAAAATTGCAAAGTTTTGCCGCCCCTTAGATTTGCCGCCATGGGCCGCGGCCCATGTAGCCACTCCCTTAATCCGGCCCTGTATAAAAACGCAATGACTTTTAATATATCGATTGAAATGATATTAGAAATTTTAAAGCATGTTGACGGTGAAACTACCAAACCACGTATCTCGGTTTGCGGCGTCGCAGACTTCCTGCCATACTTTTTTTTAAAATAGAAAACTACTCAACGTCAATTCGTGAAAACTTCCGTGATTTTCCCTCTTTGTGCGGAGAAAAATCTGTGAAAATTGTAAGGAATGATATTGATTTGATCTCCTTCAAAAAAATGAATGTGAGTGGAGATTTTTAAACACCGCAAACGAGATACGTGGTCTGGTAGTTTCACCGTCGATATGCTATCGAGCGGCTTGCCAGATGAAGTCAGTGCATCGTGTTCCTCTCAATGTTTCTCTGTTTTCTGATTTCCTCTATTTCAGTCTTTTCCTTGCTTTCTAGAGTCCCTTTATACCCAGAGTTAAGACAACTCGATTGTCAGCCGGCCTTGGCTGGCCATGGAGGCCGAAACTCTAGCCGAAACGAGTGCACCCGAACGAACGATATTGAGGGATAAGGATCAGGAATCCTTCGATGTCTGTCACACAAAAACAACAACATCGACAAATTGATCAATTAAAAAGAAAATGAGATTGGTTTGTAAATAATTTCTTAATCTATTTTCATTTTGGACCGATGGCAATAACAATTTACTCTTGATAAACCACAATTAGGTAATATTTTCATTATTCTTGTTCACATTCGAGGTACCGCCATCTTGGTGCACTCGTTTCGGCCTCCATGAGCGAGAACCAATCAGAATTGGATTTTTTTTAGGCCACTTTCAGCCCAACCCTGGCCCAACCAAAAGTGAGTTGTCTTAACTCTGGGTATAAAGGGAATCTATTGCTTTCTATCGTCTTACTGACTAACCGCGATACTCATCAAGGTGCCTTGGCGGACGATTCGCCTCCGTCCAGTCATTTCTGTCTCTTGATGCGAGTTACAAAGTAAATTGCAGACTTATCTATTGCGATGATTAATCTTTTTGCGCAATTTTGAACAAGAAGCAACCCTGAACTTTGCAAAAGTCCTTTCCCAAAACATCGAGAAACACGGGTGAGGATGACGATCCTACAGAGATATATTTTTTTCGGAACGGAATTCGAAGAGAATGATTCAAACAAGTTACATGGTACTACGGGTTAGTTTTACCAGAATACTTGATATTGGTATCATTTTCGGTAATTTTTCACGACGCGGCTTCAGCTCCGATGATGCGGAAATGACAAACGTGCACTTAAGTGTAGGAATGAATGGTCGACATCATGCGATAAGACGTCCGAACAGCTTATGATGAGATTTTAAAATTACATTGTTTTAAAAGAGAGATTAAGGGATGCTCAATCAGAGAATAGAGAGAAAGACAATGTCCCTCGAGGACGTTAGCGATTTAAAATTAACACACAAAAAAAGTCTCCGAATTGAGGAAGAGTTTCATAAATGGCAGACTCGTATATCTCACATTTATTTAGCATCATGACGGCAGAATCTCGAGGTTACATGAGGGGGAAAATGGACGGATATTTACAATGTATAAAGCAAGACTTATGATAGTGACACATAAGCATAGACATTTCAGGAATAACCTCGTTTTTCATTCAAAGAGGAGCTCCTCGCGCGGGATCTTCGATGAGGTAGGTGTCTTTTTCCGGGTAGAATATTACCATTCCAAAAAATGTATAACTATTATTAACTGAGAAGCCTCGCATGCGACAGGATTTTTACTCTCCCGTCTCATTCATAGAATACGGCGGACGATGACAATCGTACAAATCGAAACTCGGAAACCTTGTCCAGAAGTTTATTAGTTACATTCTTATTTTAAGTTTCTCCCATCTAAAATTAGGATCAAGTATCCCTGAAGATTGCATAAATCGTGAGGGATCAGAGAGATACGTCGAATTTATGTATATATGCGTGTGTATATATTTATATATGCAACATAGTGAGTATTGGCATAATATTATAAATGCATAAGAATCATCAACAGCAAATAAGCCACATGGAATTGTACCACGGCAATAAAACCAGGGAATTTCTTTAAAAAAAATCTCAAGATTTTATTGTTAACAAGATGGAAAATTACAAAATTACTTAATTACCGAAAGGTATTTGATTGGGTTCCTCCCGGAAGAAGGCGGCGTGGACGTCCAGTAAAAGATTGGCGGGAGGGAGTGGAGGGGGAGATCAGACGGTGTAATCTGCCCGATGATTTGTGGGAGGATCGAACCCGATGGCGACTTGGAGTCGCAGAGCGCTCTAGTGCGCCGAGTTAGCGGCTTGATATGTATGTACTTAACTACAAAATTAATATTTATATATAAATGCAACCAGTGATCACATCAAATGCTGTTTTCATCCACATTCAATAATCTATTCTTCGTAGGAGACATGACTGAAATCTATGCTTTCCATTTTCAGTGGCATTTTTAAATGTTCACGATGCTCAAGTGCCAATTCTACCTACTTGTTACGGCTGGTGTCACTTTATGGTTCGCATCCCTATGCTATGCCAATACTCCAATGGAAGATGCAATACTTACCGCTGGAAAAATTATGATGGAAGCGGCACAAAATGATGTAGGCAAAGTCCCTACACAGTCCGCAAAACCTAATGTAACACCTGTTGGAGCGTCAATTGCTGAAGCGCCACCTGCTGTAGGCGCAACCCCAGCTCCTACTGGAGCACCTGCTGGATCACCTGCTGGAACACCTGCCGGAACAACTGCTGGGACACCTGCTAAAGAATCTGCTGCAGCGCCAGCTGCTGGAGCACCTGTTGCAGCGTCAGATGCTGAAAAGCCTCCATTACCTGCTGCGGCACCTCAAGCACCTGCTGGAACACTTGCTGGAGCACCTGCTCACGGGTCTACTGCAGCGCCAGCTACTGGAGCACCTGTTGCAGCGTCAAATACTGGAAAGACTGCTTTAACTGCTGCGGCACCGCCAGCACCTACCGGAACACCTACTGGAGCACCTACTGGAACACCTACTGGAGCACCTACTGGAACACCTACTGGAGCACCTACTGGAACACCTACTGGAACACCTGATAAAGCAGCTGCTGGAGCACCTGTTGCAGCGTCAGATGCTGAAAAGCCTCCATTACGTGCTGCGGCACCTCAAGCACCTGCTGGAACACTTGCTGGAGCACCTGCTAACGGATCTACTGCAGCGCCAGCTACTGGAGCACCTGTTGCAGCGTCAAATACTGGAAAGACTGCTTTAACTGCTGCGGCACCGCCAGCACCTACCGGAACACCTACTGGAGCACCTACTGGAACACCTACTGAAACACCTGATAAAGCAGCTGCTGGAGCACCTGTTGCAGCGTCAGATGCTGAAAAGCCTCCATTACGTGTTGCGGCACCTCAAGCACCTGCTGGAACACTTGCTGGAGCACCTGCTAACGGAATTACTGCAGCGCCAGCTACTGGAGCACCTGTTGCAGCGTCAAATACTGGAAAGACTGCTTTAACTGCTGCGGCACCGCCAGCACCTACCGGAACACCTAGTGGAGCACCTACTGGAACACCTACTGGAACACCTGATAAAGCAGCTGCTGGAGCATCTGTTGCAGCGTCAGATGCTGAAAAGCCTCCATTACGTGCTGCGGCACCTCAAGCACCTGCTGGAGCACCTGCTAACGGATCTACTGCAGCACCAGCTACTGCAGCACCTGTTGCAGCGTCAAATACTGGAAAGACTGCTTTAACTGCTGCGGCACCTCAAGCACCTGCTGGAACACTTACTGGAGTACCGGCTGTAGCACCTTCACCACCAGGGTTGGGAGCAGTAATGAACCAAGAGGAATCAGTTCTATTGGGAATAATGTCAGCTGTAGTACCGCAACCTGCTGTTGCTGCCGTAGCACCTGCCAATACTGCCGCAGTACCTGCTAATACTGCCGCAGTACCTGCTAATACTGCCGCAGTACCTAATAATACTGCCACTGCACCTGCTAATATAACAACCCCTTCTAATGCAACTATCGATAGAGTGCCCGATAATACTATCCAAAATGGAACCTCAGGCCAAAATCTAGGTAGCGTGTCATCTGCTGGGAATAAAACCGACAGTAACGACTCTTCACAAGCGGAGCCGGATAGTCATAAGTCACATGCGAAAAACACTAGACATAAGCACCCACATCCCACGACAAGTAAAGATCAAAAAAGAGGCTCTACGCTTGCAACGACTGACCCGAATGAGACGACTCACGGTAATACACAGACAAAAGCCCCGCCGAAAGAAGCCACAACGGCTGAAGTTACTCAAACTGACTCTGCAAGTAAAAACCAAACAAGAGCACATTCCACCAAAGCTCACCATAAGGCACCCGAAGGTTAGACGTCATGCGCTCAGAATAAGGAAAACAAACAGTAGTTCTGAGCCTGTTCAAGTTACTTTATGTATATCGGTACAGGTGCTACGCTAATGAAGCAAATGCTCCTCAGTTCCTGTGAATACAACTTTTGCGAAGATTGGGCTATTGAATACCAATTGAGGTTTATCTGCTAAAATCGCTGGTGATAAGCACGTGAGAAATTGCAGACTTCAAAGGCTGTTCAGGCTGAAAATGTAAATTGGCATCCTGTAAATGTTTCACATTTATTAAGCAAGTGACATCTTTAATTATGAGGGTTTTTGCAAGGTTGTCATGTCCGTATTGACGATATAAATATTCAGAATAAGTTCTAGTACGTTTTGAGGATCCGGGACGTAAAATCAGCGGCTATTCTTTAGAGGTGGCAACGATGTTTATCTGCCATTCAAATATATGTGAGACGATCAGCATGTCTAAGCAGGGCAACCTACTCCACCGAGAATCAGTATTTGTAAAGGATTTGATGGAGATAAAAACGTTTTGTTACGAACTTGCAAAAATTGCCACTGCGTAGGATGAAGTGGAATAAAATAAAAAATAATGTAAGGAAGTAATTGTCCAAGATCACTAGAAAGGGGGAGGAAAAATGTAAACACTTTAGAACAGAGAGAGTTTACTCAAATTTTTTGGATACAATTTTTACCCCTTAGTGCGACAAACAGTTATTTTAATTTTTACTAATATTTCACTCAAATATTTATGCGTTATGATAATTTATTATAATGTTGAAAAACAATAAACTCTTCAAAATTTGTCAAAATGTTTTTTTTTTTTTTTTTTTTTTTTTTGGTTTGCATTCTCCATACATTGCTCTCGTTTATTTTAATTAAAGTTAGTCATGAAGAATGAGTTCGTTCAGTAATTTCTAGTTCTTGCATCTTCGAAAATTAGAGAAGGCACACAGTCCACAGGACTTTCTCCTGATTTTTTCAACAATATTAAGTCACGAAAAACAAATTTCAGGTTACACTTTATAAAGCGCAACGCTGAGTTATTCCAAGTGGCAGCCGCGCAGATCGATTCAATTTTAGCCACATTTATTATAGCCTAACGTTCCCTCTGGCGCGATCAATGGTCTGATTGCGTGCATTGATAACGGTTGGAGTACTTAAAATAAATACACTCAAATTTTCTAATTTTCACGAAAATCACTGTTAGAAACTTCATTAATGTCAAAACACTCATGATATTCATGGAAATCAAAAGATTCCCATGTGTTCATGTTTACTCCTCTCCTTATGAATAGAGTACCTTTATATATTGAGTATGGCAACTGAGGGTTCCACTCATAATTGGCTCAGCCATCTTAAACGCAAAAAATAGCGAACCTCACATGCAGACCATTCCCAAGTGCAGATAATGAGGGTGTTTTTTTAATGTATGACTATGAAATTTACTCAAATTCCGAGGGTAGACGTATTTACTCAGTTTTGAATCCGTCAAAATGTTAAGTTTTATATGAAAATATTTTTTTAAAGCTATTTTAAATATTTTCTAAACCATGGTGTTTCTAATCAACTTTTACTGTGTAAGCATACAATATGATACTCTGGTTTAATTATTTCCGTATGATCCATTCATTTAACGAAAAATATGTTTGATGCCAACTATGCATTCTTTCGAAAAAAAAGGAAAAGAAATTGTGTACAAGAGTAGTTTCTTCGTCATTATTTCTGAGTTTGCATACACTGCATTTACTAATATAAATTGGTAACAGCATAAATGAAACAATTGTCAACTCACCTGGTCAATTAATTTTTATTTGTCTCTTTTTTAAGTATGAAATCCACCTTTCAACACGCTTTTAGCGTTTTGTTCGCATCACGCATTTTCACATTTTATGCGTTGTTGACCGGGACTTAATTCTTAACCGTGAGCAACCGTGTTGGTTAAGATAAGAAAACCTATTAATCAATGTTACGAATAGTCTCACACGCAATGGACCAATAGACAAGGTACGAATTTCAGCATTCTGATACATGTTTCTTAACCAAAATTTAACGTAGAATACGATACGCACAACGAAAATTACCGAAATTAACTCTTTACGAAGATATTTAATGATTCTTGATGCGTGAATTCAAACCACCCGCTCATGAAAACTCAATGTTCTATGTACGTGATTCACATCGCGCGCTACACGTTTATCATGAGAGTCTTTGCGATATAAAAATCTGGCAACCTCAATCTTGACACTTTGGCTCAGCTACAACAAATTGCTTATAGTTTAAACAACACATGATGGGAAATGAACATTGCTCGATAGAGAAGATTGCCGAAACCGTTTTAGTGCGCGATTTGACTCACGCAGAGCTTTGAGTTCGTTGTGAGCGGGCAGTTCAAATTCCTCGTAACCAATTTGAAATAAAAATGTTAATAGCTTCGTTAGGAGTTGGTTTCAGTAATTTTCGTTGCGCGAATCGTGTTCTACGTGAAACTGTGGTTAAGATACATGTATCAGAATGCTTAACTTCGTACCTTGTCTAGTGGTCCATTTCCGATGTTTTATGTCTATTATTCCAGTTCTTTCAAGCATTTTTCTTTGTCTTCCTTTCTATGTAAATAGAAAGATAATGCTTTAAAAGAACAAAAATCACATGAAAAAAAAATAAATAAATTTTAAAAAAATTAATAAAAGTTTGTGAGATCATGAATAGGTTTTCTAATCTTCCTTTTTGGACTTGGTTGCAAAAACAGGAATATTTTTTCCATGGACACAAACATTTGAAAACTCGCAATACCTACAAACCACGGAAATTGTGAATTTAGGAGTGAATTTCAGACTTATTAATGTGCTCGTGGTTTTTATGTGATCTTATTTCTAAAACGCCTATCGCTGTTTTGTAACTCTTGCGGGCGGCAAACACACATCCTCATTTGAATGAAATATTGTGTTGATTTTAACACAACACAGCAGAATTAGACATATTTGGACGTATTCATACTAAAAGGAACCATGTTACACGTGGGTCCTGTGCATATAGTTCCTTTTGGCATATATAGTCCATTCTACGCCACCTAAAAGTAATTATATGCAAAAGGTTTGCGTGGAGCATAGTTCTTTTTAGCATATACACCTACGCCTAATCATATAGAAGCTTTCAGATACACCTTGCGAATGTATTCAATTCCAGTGACCATAGTGAATGTATGTATCTTTTATGCAATATTGGCAAGATTATTAGAATTTTTGGCTATTCAATTTTGAAGTCCTTTAATTTTAACACAAAGTGAAATAGGAGAAACATTAATGAAAGTGTGAGATGGCGTAGCTCAGGGGGGGTAGAGCGTCGCAAGTGCTAGTGCAGACGCAAGGCGTCGCAAGAGCAGATGCAGACACGCGTCGCGACTACTGTGCAGACGATGGCGTCGCTAGAGCAATGCAGACGCAGGGCGTCGCAAGTGTAGAGCTGACACTCGTCGCAACGGCAGTGCAGACACAAACGGGATAGACGCGAAGAATCGAAGACCAAAGAAGAACCAAATGGTTGATGAGATATGATGTCTATTACTGACCGCTACAAAGGGCACACAATTCGTACAGGTTTTGACTCTGGGTTGATGGGATGAGGAGCGGACAAGTGCCGCTCGATCGCCAGTCTCTCCAAGAATAATCCCAGGACCCAGCTCCGAGGAGCTCCCTAGGTCTCCGGCTCTGGCTACCCCCTCCACTTGACTCGGAACCGGTCAAGCCTCGCCCTGCGCATGCGCAGAAGGGATACTACCCCTCTGCCCTCTCGCTGGGGGGTGCTCCACCGCTGCCCAGTCCCGTGACGTATGGGTTTTTGTCAGCGCCCTCGACTTGGGTGCCAGGTCCCTGGGCCACTCTCACAAAAGCGTAAAGCAGTAAGCTTGCCATTTTGGTGCAAAAATCAAGTGAAATAGTCACATTAATCGGATCTTAAAATGCTTTGTTATATGGACCGAGTTTATCAGAAAGGAACCAACCCACATTTTCGAAAAAATTGAGTTAAGAATGTTTTTGAGTTCCGCTAGCCGCATATATTCTCCTGCCAAAAACTGAAATTCGAAAAACAGAGATTAGTCTGTGAGAGGAGGGGTTAAAGTTTACTTTCTACATTGAGCCTTATGTAGGAATAAAACTTCAAACCTCTTTTTCTCATTTTCAACTTAATGTGGGTTGGTTTCTTTCTGATTAACTCGGTCTACATGTGCGTGTAAGATTAGAATGACCTACCTATACGCTTGACCTGCCACATGAAAAACAATGATTTTAAAGGATAAATTCTGTACTTTTGGAGACCCGTTTTCCGACCCTCTTAATTTCCTGCTCAGCGGCCTTCATACTCAATGTTAGAAAAACTATTCTTCCATGAAAAAACAAATTTTACGTGACTAAGATAACATAGAAGTATCCCAAAATTCGGTCATGGTTGAAAAATAGAAAACAAAAACGATGGCAATGGCTGAATCATGACGATTGTCCAAAACATTGTCTCGTTGTCTGGTTGGAGAAAATATCAATCAGAAACTTGAATGTATGAGACAAGTTGATACCAGGAAAAAAAAACTTGGTTGATTTTTTCCTCCTATTTTGAACGCTGAAAAAGATTTGTATATATTTTGGGTCCAGGTTAATTTTTTGTTTTAGTTTCTTCCCTCTCTATTTTTCCACCCAAGCTATGCCTATCTGGGTTCTGTAGGTTCCTTGAGCTGGTCGCAATTTTGCTCCATGACGCCTACCAAAGGGACTTAATCCAAATTCCTTAAAGATAAGGGAGTGCTTTCAAAATGTTTCGGTCGAAAAAAGCCTCCAAACTCCCACCAGTTTGTAGGATGCTTGTGGCGATATATCGCCTCTCAATCTCGAGTACAAGTTAAAGAAGTGTATTCCACATGGTCATCTTGATTCTTTGTTTTATTTTCAACATATGAGGAATTTCCTTGTAACGCTCTAATCAGACGATTGAGGCAAGTTGAATCACTGAATGCTTCCATGAGATGGTTCGCAGGAATGAGCAAATGGCTATAATAGTAGGTCAGACTTGATTAATGCTGCCGTTACTCGAACAGACACGAATCTAAAAAAAAACGCTCTGAACAGGAGTTTTGGGCCGTAGAAATTGAAGTTCAGAGAAAAATAGCAGGCGTTCCTCTCTGAAAAAGGCAAATCAACGAAACCATTTGCAATATATGCCAAATGCAAATGTCACCAATTGAATCTAGACACGCAGGGACGTATGGTCCAAACACAACAAGAGGATGAATGTGGAATAGTTGGCTAAGCTTTGTATGATTGGACAACCAGAGGCTAGATAAACAAGACTTTAGCTCTAGCTGACTGGAAAGAAGATGATTATGATGTTTTTAGAAGTCTTCGAAATTCTACATCTAGGAAGTTGATCGACGCCTGTGGAATGGACAGTCAGTAACTTAAAGGCAGCATTTAAAAAAAAAAAAATAAAATTTTACCAAAACAATTACATATTTTTGACACCATCAAACTTTTGGGTACAGGTAATAGCCTTCCGGTAGAATTTATCGGAGATTGATGTTTGAAATGTTCTCAAGTATGGTAAGGTTTATCCATACTACCAGGAGTCTCTCAGATTTCCACACTTGCATTACTGCGTCAAAGTATCATACAATTTGCATAGTTTTTCAGTATGTGCATTCGCATCGTAGTCTCAATGGATACAAATTTCCTCGTGTGAAATTCCATAAAATTGAACTCGTCTAAACTTCAAAATGAATATTTCTTCTGGCGGAGGATCATTGAGCTTTCCGTTCCGGGACGACCAAATACAAGAAGAGGTTAGCGCGGATTCAGACTCATATACAGGGTTATTCAAAAGTCACGCGCCACTGACCATGAGGGGCGTGGCCATTTGAAAATTTTGAGTTGCCCCCCGCCCCCTTTCCCCCGAGGGGATCAAAAACTGGAAAGTACCTAAAAAATTCCCCTCTCGATATAAGGAAAAACGTCCTTTAGCTTAGAACCTGATCTTAAACATTTAATCAAGATGTCCCGAACGTCATGATTTTTGGAATGGCAGCAACAGTTCACTCTTTACTCATAAAGTAATGAAGCCCACGAATGTGCTAACGAATTTCTTGGGTTTGTAGGGGCCGTGTCCGTTTCAATGGCATGACCTTCCGGCATCAGAAATCGAGGTCAGCATCTGTCAAAACAAATGTTCAAAACTTCAACTTAAGGAAAACCTATAGGCGGAAAAATGGGGATCGATAGATTTTTTTTTTCAATAAGAAGAAGTTGCGCAGATTCTCACTCATCAGTTGAAGCTTTCGCCATCTCCATTCACCACATCTAGACTACTCAAACCTAAGTTTCTCAGCTTTTTGTTAGAGGTGCTTCTTTTCTGAGGTGCTTTTCTGAAGTTTAGTGTCGTTCATTTCCATTGTGATTCTTAAAGTTCGGAATCGTTACTATGAAAGTAACAAATCTGTTTCCAGCTACCGTGTTCATCGTTACCGTGATTGCACAATGCGATGCTATCCCTCAAGCATTACCCGATACTACAATTAATACATGCATCACAGCTGCTAGAGAATGCGCAGATAACGTTACGAACTCTATCTCAGTACAAGGAAATGTAAATGGAACGGAAACTGTTGCCGCCACTCTCCTGTCGATTCTTAGTCTCGCTGATTTGCTGAACTTTCTTGTTGGGACTTCAAGAACATTTAATATACCCGCTGAATTCGTGTGCTCGAAGTTGGACGAGGTCACACCAATAACAACGGCGGAGATAGCTCAGCCCGTAACTGCGGCAGGGATAGCTGGTTTTTGCTTGAATAAAGTTATCCCATGTGTCCAATCGATAAGCCAGGGCGCAGACCTGGTTAACAATTTGCTTTTGATAATTGCGGCGATTTTTTCATTCCTCACCGAACTGGCAAGGCGCATATTTCTACAGAGTTTGGTTCGCTTTTTCAAAAATACCTTTCCTCAAATCTGCCGTCAATTACTATCCGGACTACTCGCCGGATAACGCGCATAATCTGTCAACGAGAGGAAGGTAACTTTGCATTCCTAGCCAGATCATACAATTTTTCCTCGCATGTAACACGAGAATATATTAATTGGGTTTTACTTGAAAGTGTTAGAAGGTCGACCATAAATAATTAACCCCCCACAGTTTGTATGTAATCTTTCACGGAAACGTCTCGTTAGAAGCAATGTAATGATGGAACGTTCAAAATTGCCTTTAAACCTGCAGATCAACTAGTGCGTTAAATTTAACGGATAAAAAGTTTAAGCTAGTTTAAATCAATTGTATTCACCAGTGTGAGGAAAAACACTACAAAAGTGGCTCGAATTGCGTATGAAAAGGTAGTAAAATAATGCCAAGTCCACATTATTTTGCGATGATAACTGTAAATTGTTAAGTCTTGATTCCCTCACAAAATAGTGTATACCCAGCGTTATTTTCCACCTTGGTCACCAGTGAAGTTGTAGTTCATGGTTATTTCATTTTCCCGATCACATCCGGTTTTTTTGCTTTATTTTATTTCATTTTATTTTACTTTACTTTATTTTTTTTGGGAAGGGAAGGGGGTTATCTCCCTTCATCTACACTTTTCAATTATTTTTATTTTTTTGAAAGAATGATTCAGCTTAGTCAAGGGTGTCTGTTACACTACGTAGTTAATATGTCGGTAGACGGTAAGTAGTAATTTTTAGTACTACGGTCAGTTCTATACGTCAATACGTGGTTAAATATACACGATTGACTCAATAAATGTCTGTTTATTTTTTATAAAAAAAAAAAAAAAAAAAAAAAAAAAAAAAAAAAAAAAAAAAAAAAAAAAATCTGAAAATAAACTTAAAAACGTTCTTAAAAAATGCAGCGCAGAATAGATTTAAAATTCTCTGGCCTATATATTTTATATTTTAATTATGTTACATGTAAATGTTCAACTATTCTCTTTTTTGCCTCACTATCAGTCTCGTGTATTACTCGTGTCACTGTCTGCAATGTTCTTAATACAGCAAGTTTGATTAATATTATTGTGTTTTCATTCAACCCTCGTGTGATTATTTTTAGGAAAGAAATAGCAACGCTATTCTCACGTTAATTATTGTAAAGTCAACACTTTTTTTTAACGTTGCAAAATTGCCTTGGGAAAGCTATTAATTGTTGAGAAAAGATATGAATAATTTCCCTAAAAAGTTTTTTTACTTTAAGTCATACTTTAAATCAAATTGTGCATATGGTTTTCAAAATTGAAGATGAAAAAAAAAAAAAAAAACTCTCACCCAGATTCTGATTATATTTGCATTTTGTGAATGAGAATTTAGTAACAACTGGAGGCTCATAGGACGTTTTCCTTTAGCCATGCAACATAAATAGCACATACAGCATAGCAGTAAAAGCTCGTTAAGACGAAATACGGTTAAGACGAAATTTTTTTCGGTCCCTTGACACTTCCATAAGAGTCAATGTAAGAAAAATACGGATAAGACGAAATTTCGAAATTTTGACCCGTAACCAAAACCGGTTAAGGCGAAGAAAAATTTCCAATTTTTCCCCCTGAAATTGGGTAAAAACGACAAAAAAGAGCCAATTCTTAAGGAAAATAGACTTAGGTTAACGTACCTTGGCATAAAAAGAGTAGGTTGAGAGTAGATCGTGGGTATCCTCTGTTTTGCTGGATGACTGACATGCAATCGACAGTTGACAATAAACCGATTTGCCTATTTTAAAAAAATTCAAAATTTGGAGTTCGTATTGTATAAAATGTAACAATTTAAAACTGAAAGATAACAATCTAAAATTTACGTCTTAAGCGCAGTTGCCACTTATGCCGAAAAATTTCGTCTTAAGCGGAGAACGGTTAAGACGAAAAGCCGCTTATGACGAAATTTTTTCGGTCCCTTCATTTTTTGTCTTAACGAGCTTCTACTGTATTATTGATACAGACATACCTGGAGCATTCCTCCATGGGCACCTGACATTCACCTAATTTATATCAGGAGTTAAAGAATATCTTTGTGTGTACTAGTGGTGTTATAGATCCCCTTAAACAAATTTTGCAGTGGTATCTCCTTTTAAAAGCATTTGTTCCCCTCTCAAAATGGCATGACTTGGTCAATTTCTGATCCAAAACGTTGATTTTGGTTTCAATCAATAGTTTTTTAGTTAATCTTCAAAATGAGATCAAGATCAAGCCGCTAACTAGTATAGCTTTTGGATTACAGAACCATTCTCGGTGCTTTTTGGACACCCTATACAATTACTTGTTTAAGATCTAGTGTTTGCTTCATGATTTTATTTGAAACAATCAAAAGTCTAGCATATAACGTCTAAATGTATCAGTAAAACTTGAATTTTGAAGTGTCTTCTCCGCTCGCTAAAGTGTTATCCCTGTTTTGGTCCCCTCACAATATTTTTTATCAAAGCTTTAATCACTTTATTGTGATAATTTTTTAAAACATTAATTATTTTGCCATTCTGTAATTTCGTAAATTATAGCTGATGATTAAATCAGCTCGAAATTTATCCAGGTTTAATGAGTAATTATTATGGGATATGCGTGTTGAAGTAATCTCTTACTTGTTTCTGTCACTTGAACGGACGCAGAGTGTATTTTTTAACGGTTAGGTACTTCATTATTCACTGATATTTCTTCCTCTCTAGTTTAGTTATTGAGTTAATGAAATGTAAAGAAACATGGGGTAATAAGCCTGCCTGTAATAAGGCTGTACATTTTATTTACAGCCTGTACCCCGTGTTTCTTCACATTTCATTTACATATTTTGGGCTGATTAAATTTTTACCTATGTTATTGAGTTATATTTCTTCTACATGTCCTTACAAATTAATGAAAAAAGTCTTCCTTTACTTCCTCAGGGTTCCTCGCTTGAAAAAAGGGAGAATGGACCACTGGACAAAGTACGAATTTCAGCATTCTGATACATGATTCTTAATCCAAATTTCACGGAGAGCACGATTTGCGCAACAAAAATTACTGATATTAACTCCTAACTAAGATAGTCAATGTCTCTTGACGCGTGAATTCAAACCACCCGCTCATGAAAACTCAATGCTCTACGTAACTCACATCGTGCGCTGAAAGTTATCCTGACAGTCTCTGCCATATAAAAATCTGGCAGCTCAATCTTGACGCTTTGGCTCAGCTATAGCAAATTGCTTTTATGGTTTGAACAGTGCATGGTGGGAAATGAACATCGCTCGATTGAGAAGCTTGCTGAAATCGTAGTAGTGCGCGATTTGACTCACGTAGATCTTTGAGTTTCCTCGAGGAGTTTCCTACAACTCGAGGAGGAGGACATTTTGAATTGATTTGGAATTAATTATAGGAAGGAACAAAATTGCTCAGAAAACATGTATTAGCAACGCGTATTCATATGACCTTGAAATATGCAATTGTAAAAATTGCTTCCGGCTTGCAGAGGCGGCGCGTCGGCTTTTGATTCGTGGGTGCAGAAAATAAGTCCTTTCACTGGGGGGTATGGAATTCCCCCCAGGGCAAGGGGGGTCCGGGGACCTCCCTCGGAAGATTTCGAAAATTTATCCTATCTAAAATGCAATGTTAAGCCATTTTTTCTAGTCAATGCCATTAGATTATCGCATATGAAAATCGCAACATTATCGCCAGAAATTCGACTAACACTTCCTCAAATAGGGTATGAAATAACTATAGGCAAAACTAGCTATACCTACCGCAATAGCCAAAAACATTCGTGAAATTTGTGACATAAAAGGAGTTTCACAAAAAAATTATCCTTGGAAAGGTCCTCTTATAGAGAGAAAAAGAGAAGGGAAGGCGGGAGGGATAGAAGCCAATATAGAAAGTTAAAAAAGTGAGAATTTTCTCAGCATATACCTCGATAGTTTCAAAAGAAATCTCAAAGAGAGAAAAAAGGAAAGGGGGAAAATCTCTCAAACTCTTGCGGGTGCAACTGCACCCATGCGCATTCATTACGCGCCGCCATTGCCGGCTTGATAAAAATGTTTAAATATATCATGATCATTTTAACCACAAAATAAGTCTACATTTCAATGCCGAAATTCTTTATCATCATATGTCATACCAACACTGGAAAAAAAACACATTGGATCTAGAGTCCAGACTCTTAAAAACATCGACAAGAAAAAATACTCTTGATTCAATCAGATTTAAGCTTAAATCAAGAACCAAGCTTCTGAATTTTAGCGGATTTCCTTTTGATTTAAGCTTAAATCTAATTGAATCAAGATTCCATTTTCTTGTCAACGTTTTCAAGAGTCTGGACTCTAGATCCAATGTGTTTTTTTTCCCAGTGAATTGACTTCGCGGTTATCTCCCTCGCTGTCTAAGAACGTTTCCATGCCCGTGAAATAATATCTATTTATTTTTAGTTTTACAACGCAAGGATCAAGTAACTTTACCTCACGAGGGAGAAAATGAAAGTATACGCCAAATCGTCGCTCCTCTGACGTAAGGGCGCATCTGTATCTTCGCATGAGCCCCGAAAAGCATAGAGCTATGCGGAAAACAGGACTCACGTTGAAATCGGGATACGCCCTTACGTCAGAAGAGCGACGAAACAGTAAGCAAAATAAACGACACCGTACTCGAGCCGAAAGGTTTTCAAACCAGTTTGACATCAGTTTAATTTTGCATCGAGATAGACCACCAGTCGCGTTGCTGATCGCAATCATCAGCAGGCAAAAGTGGGCAACAATTACAACAAGTATCTCTTGTATGCTTGAAAGCTTACAGTGCGTCGTTTGCGAGCAGTGTTCGAAACTCACCTTTGAGTTTTAGGAGCCATGTGGCGCATCAAGCCCGATTTTTAGGCGCCATTGAAGATTTTTTAGGGGCCAGATGGACTTTTTGCCTATATATTACGGCGCATTTAGTGAAAAGTTAGACGCAAGATGTTTTCATAACAGAATTAGTGAGAAGCTGTACCTTAGGGAAGACAAAAGCACTAAGGATGAAATCGCGATAAGGATAGAAAAAGCGTTTACTTGTAGTGCTGAAAATTTCAAATAATCACCTAATATGAAAATTCGGATTTTTAGGGGGCAATTTTTAGGGGCCACGTTGGCGCAGAGCCTTCACTTTTTAGGCGCCATGGCCGATTTTTCAGGGGCATTTGACGCGTTGGCGCCTGTGAGTTTCGAACACTGTTTGCGAGGAAACTTTTTTATTTCGGACTCATTTATTCTCATCCCGTATCTTGTCTCAAAGCCCCAATGTACAAAGCCAGTATTGTGAAATCACGTGCGACCGATTTTCCTCATTTCAAAGTGGCCTTCGAAGTTACGTGGATACTAGCAATTCAGGTCAGAAGTGAGTGATTAGATATACGTAATAATTTTGTTGGGCACAAAAATAGGTAAGGCTCGGCAATAATTTTGACGTTAGTTCCTCAGATTGGAAGATGGGCTATGAAGACGTCAACGGATGGCAAGCGCATGGTCATCATGATAATCAGTTAAAAGTAAGTTAAAATCCCATTCACCTCGAAACTATTTTGCTTTTTTAAATCTGATGTTAGTAAATATTGCCACACTGCGGCTGTGGCTGTTCTGCCGTGCTAAGGAAGAACGCCGTATGAACCTTCAGGTGTTGCCAAATTTCCTTTAGTAAATCACGAATCCTCGGGGAAATTTGTCAATATTTTTCTTCCAATTTTTCATATAATTTTGTTCGCAATTCCATCGAAAAGTCATAAAAATTGCAAGGGAAAATATTCATAACTATCCTCAAAAATACACATTTTATTGAAGGAAATTTGGCAACTCTCGAATGTTCATACGGCGTTCTTCCTTAGCACGGCAGTGTTGACCTGAGCCAAGCACCGAATAATTGAAGCGCTGGGTGCGAGTGCAGAAAGGGCATTTCGTGGTTTTGGTGTCTCAGAATCCCAGCTAACGTTCCACCCATTATAGTTAAGACAAATTGTACGAAATTCGTTGAAACTCTACTGAATTTTCATTATGCTTTTACAATGCTGGAAACGAAACATTTCAGAAAATTTACTCAATAATTTCCTCTCGAAAATATGAATTAGCGGTGAAGATTTTGAAACACCGCAACCAAAAAATGCCCTCTCTGCACCCAACACCTCAATTTTTAAGACTGAGATGGAACAAAAAATTCATATTTCACCTGCTCTTTTTCTCCTCCCCCCCCCTTTTTTTTGAAAATTTTGTATCCACATAAATTCCTAGTTTTTCTCACCGTGCGCACTGTGACCCTGCAGCGAAACATCCTCTTATTATACCTGGCGAGCTATTTGCCCATAACCACTCCTCTGAAAATCCTTGCTCATCCTGATCACTAAGAGAGCCCATCTCTGTTGGCGAACAAATATCTTAGTTCTCCTAGTTCAGATGAGAAGCTAGCATACAGTGACAATTTATGATAAGAGTTACCAATGCTATTTTACAATTCATTACTATTTAAATTCATTAAAAATGGCAAATTTAGGTGAGAAAATTTGCATCATTAAGAATCGATTGTTTTACATACATTTAACTGGAGGTATACTAGTGTCGCCAGGGCCGGATTAAGGGGGTGCCCACACGGGCTACGGCCCATGGCGGCAAATCTATGGAGGGCGGCAAATTTTGCGATTTTTTTAAATGTAGGTGTAAAAAAATCGAATATAGAAAAAAATACAAACGAGAGAAGGCGACAAAATCTCTCATTTCTTGAGAGTATAGTAATTCCTAATTTTGTCGTCTTTCAGTGACTCAAGAGGAAGCACCTTTAATTAGTCGAGTTAAGAGAGAGACCAAACACGCTATTTGGCCTGGAACGGCGCGACTTAGAGAGAAATGATGACGAGGACTTGAGACGAAAAGGAGAAGCCCTCGGCGCGGTGATCGGCATGTAACACATATTAACGCCTACAAGACTGCACGAATACTTCACACATTGCATCAAAAACAGAGCGGTCATTGCGGTCAGCGTGAAACTCATAGCGCCTACAAAACTGTCTGAATACTTCACGCATTGCGCCAAACTCGGTACGGTCTGCGTGGCGCGACGGCGGAAGTTAAAATCATTAATCCACATTTATGTTTGTTCTTTCATAATTGTTTCGTTCATTTCTTATGTAAGGCTAAGGAAGGCTTTGTCCACACAGAGATAGGTTTACGAAACTTAACTTTCGCGCAAAGTTCCGTGAACTTTTGCTAGTATTGTTGACAGGGCTTTTCCGAAAAATGTGTTCAACACGACTAAACGCGTCTTATGCACCCCTCCTCCGCTGGCACGTTCATTTGATGGTTTTTATTGATGTTTGAAAACGAATGAGAAGGAGGCGGCAAAATACAGGCGGCCCATGGGCGGCCCATGGGCGGCACGTAGATAAATCCGGCCCTGAGTGTTGCCAGTCTTCAAGACTCGTCACTGCAGCATCCACCATTAATTAGATTTCACACTTAAAACTGCAGCATCAGTAATCCGCCTCTGATTTCTTCTTATAATTGGTTAATTTCAAAGAATTCAATATAACAATATTCCATCTTCCTCTCCTTCTGTAGATGTCTCTTTGTTCTTCATGACCTGATAAATCTTTTCGTCGCAGATTAATCGATCAAATAAGTACATGTAACCTTCGACGCTTCTACAATATTCACTGTGCCGTGGAAAAATCCAGAGGTTGGCAAATATTCCCTGATAAAATGTGTATTTATGAGAAAAATGAATATTTACCTTTGAATCTTTCAGATAAATTCAATAATTTCGAATTTAAATCTTTCTATTTCCAGTTCAAAGTTCTCCTCCGATGAATCTGGCGCATATCAATCGATTAAAATGAAGATTGGCTGCTTACTTTTCCTCACTGTCATCACCGCTACAGGCATGTTCCCCGAGTGTGACGCGACTGTTGGTGCTTTGCCGATCGTATATCTGGGCGGCGGATATTTTGACAAAGCTCTTGAGGCTCACAATTTTTTGAACGAGAAAAAGACCGAATATTCGGAGGCAGCGAAGGATAAGGCCCAAGAGCACATTGCAAAATTGTCTGATACTGAAAAATGATACTGAATAATACTAGATCGTGCATCTGATGTCTATGAAACGCACAATACATGTGTTTCAATGAAAAGTACTGAGTTCTCAGGCGCTGGGGTCGATTCTTGAAATTTGGCAACACCGTTTTCCCTTCATCTGTATGTATGTAAAATAATCGATTCTTTGTGAGGCAGCTTACCTCACATAAAATCGACAGTTTTAAAGGATTTAAATGGATGAAAAACAGTGTTATCAACTTGCAAAATTGCCACTGAGCACTAAGTGGGAAAAAGGAGAATAAAAAAATAACACGGACATAGAATGAATGAGCGACACTGTAATTTCTACAGACGGTCAACTGTTCAAACGAGGAATTTTTCTGACCAGTCTTTTATGGTTTACATCATTCGTAGCCGCTCGTACTTCACCTCTAATTGTAAGTTCTATGATTGGCTCAACCCGCTGATTTTAAGATCATGTTAAGGCCGGCCATAGGTAACATAATTCGGACTTGGAACCATTGATTACACTTTGATTTAAAATTATACATTGTAGTGTTTACGAAAAAAATGGAATTTTTGTGACTACTTGAATCCTGGTTACACATCAACCACATAACCTTTATAACATGTTCCGCTTTATTTGCGAGAGACGGACAATGTTAATTAATGTCAACAAATATGCATAGTTTATGTTATATTAACATATTGTTATGTAAGTACATTACAACTTTGTTAATCAATTTCTGTCACGTAATGCATAAGAAATATATATTTATAATCTGTCAATGTGTTAAACTTCCTCATTAACCATGTCCAATAGAAATTGTCAAGACTTATACTGACAGACATTGTTGTTCACGCTTATCTTAGTCATAAAATGAAAATTCTCAATATTCGCACACTTACAATATTTTCACAATAAACCGTAGAATTCACTTAATTTTTTCAGATAAAACTGAGAAATTTTTTCGGTATCACACAATTCTCGATATGTGATAAAATGCAATTTATGAATATGGTAATTTTTTAATTCAACGGTGCTGAACTGTTATTTTATTTTAAAATGGTCCGGCGCGGATTTTATAAGTATTAAAAAAAACACGAAATAACGAAACCCTAGTTTCATCTCTAGGATGTACAATCAGAAAATACAGTTGATTATGAATTTCAATCAACCTAAAAGATTAAAGCGTAGGTAACTTTTCTACAAGCTTTCAACGATTCAGAACGAGCCCGCATGTCACTTTCCGGTAAGCAACTCGGGCACTCAGTATATACGAGGGTCATCCAAAAAGTAAGGTTCCCTACCTTGTATCTTCCAAGCGAGACAAAATAAATCAAATCGGTAAAGAATCACGTATGAGGCATACTCTAAGCTTTAAAAGAAGCTCAAGTTTTTGAAAATCGGTCGTAGGATTCGCGAGTAAACTTAATTTTACAGAGACGACCTCCTGTCGGCGCGTGCCCACCTCCGGGGTCAGGATGCGCGGAGAGTCGATTATTGAAGACTCGGGTTATCGCCTCTATACATCACATCAAGAAGGAATTTTAAAGTTTTCATTGAGTAGGCCTTACCTTACTTTTTGACGTAGTCTCCACATCTTTTTTTGACATTTCTGGTATCATTACAGCAGCTTCTTGATGCTTTCCGCGAAGAAGCTTTCGCCTTGACTCCAAAACCAGTCATTGACAGCGATCTGTACTTCCAAATCAGTTGCTTTGCGTAGGGAAATTTTCCCCAAATCCTTCAAACTCTCTTACTTTAGCTTCATGTGACTTCCATTTGTTCCCGAGCGGAAAAACTTCCACGATGGAAGCAATTTTCAACCGATTCAGAGGTACAGATAGCTGTCAATGACAAGGCGAAAGCTTCTATACCCGGAGGGCATCAAGAAGAGCTGAGGAGGCTGTAATGATACCAGAAATGTCAAAAAAAGATGTGGAGACTACGTCAAAAAGTAAGGTAAGGCCTACTCAATGAAAACTTTAAAATTCCTTCTTGATGTGATGTATAGAGGCGACAACCCGAGTCTTCAATAATCGACTCTCCGCGCATCCTGACCCCGGAGGTGGGCACGCGCCGACAGGAGGTCGTCTCTGTAAAATTAAGTTTACTCGCGAATCCTACGACCGATTTTCAAAAACTTGAGCTTCTTTTAAAGCTTAGAGTATGCCTCATACGTGATTCTTTACCGATTTAATTTATCTTGTTTCGCTCGGAAGATACAAGGTAGGGAACCTTACTTTTTGGATGACCCTCGTAGTATTGAGTAGGGGGTTGAAACGATCGGAAAGGCGGTACAGTACTATACGCGCCAAAAAAAAAAGTGAATGTTTTGCAACGCCGAATAAAAAAAAATGTTCAATGCTTCCCTTACGCGAATCAATTCCGAGAAGTAGATAGTTTGATTTATTCGGGTCTAAGTCGGAAAATCGTCAAGCATTGATTTTTCACAGAATGTAATTTTTTTATTCCACGCAAAGAGACTATCGGAAAAACGGGATAATTTTTCTGCGCACTTTAGTTTGACATTGAAAAATTGCAAACATCTATAAGCAAGGCCATGACATCTGCTACATTTGCGCAACAATTGCGCACTATCGTTATCATGTAAAGACCTCTGTTTCCACTTCACTGCATAACCTGAACCTTCAAGATATTACATTTTCTCAATTTGTTTCATCTATTACGTAAATTAGTTCCTCGTTTATTTCCGCGGGCAGTCGTGATTGACCTCCCCAGATTTCCGGTTTTTCTTGTGTTTACTATTTTCCTCCGACTGAAACAAGCTCCTTAAACCTCCAACAATGGTTTTTATCTGGCTTATCATTAATGCTTCACTTAGTTCGAGTAATTTGAACGAGTGGAGAGACCTTCAGATGTACATGTGAAAAATTGGGAGCTGGAAAAGAGGGAGGAAAACTATAAATAAGAGAATTACATACGGGCACAACTTACTCAAAGCCACTTGCAGTCGAGCTCTGGCATTTTCAAGCCACTCGATCTCTTTGTATCCTCCAATTTTTTGCCTCCAACTCAAAATAAGTAAGTTATTTTGCATTTTATGCACATAAAAGCTGATAGGCTCATATTATAGAACTACTGATGACATGGCTGTTCTGTGTAAAAAAAAAAGGAATAACTTAGAATTTTTGCTTTTTAGTTTGGGCCAATACAAGCAGATTTCTCTTGAGATTTTTTTCATATATTTCTTTCTTCCTTTGTTACAAGAAACAGTGGAAACATTCTTATTAATTAAAAAATGATCGTAGTATAATTATGCAATACACATTCATCACTCTTTTGATATAGATCCAAAATTACATTTACTCAGACTCTGATGAAGATCTAAAGGACGGAAAATGACGGGTCCTCATCAAAGTATGGAGCTGATTAAAACCACCTTCATTTTATAAAATTAAGAGGGGGGGGGGTAAACGATTTTCATCACAAGCTTGAAGGCATAGTCAGGTTTTTCGGTTGTATGATTTTACTCCTTAAGTACAAGTGTATATTTTTCGATTTAATCAGCCCCATACTTGGACGAGGACTTGTCATTTTCCGTCCTTTAGATCTTCATCAGAGTCTGAGTGAATGTAATTTTGGATCTATATTAAAATAGTGATGAATGTGTATTGCATAGTTATACTACGATCATTTTTTAAAACTTACACTAGGTTCAGCAATTTTTTTTATTGAAAATGGAGAACGGTGTAAACAAAACTGAAACTAGAAAATCAATATCTTTCGGAGGGTTTGTCTCCTCTAAAAATTATTTTTACCTAAAAAAAGTAAATAAATGAATGACACAAAAATAAATGTAATAAAAACCACAAATTAGGAATTCATGATAAACACAAACAGCAGCAGGTCAATACCTTTTTTCTTACTTCATTTTTTAATTGTGTTTTCAACCAATGTAATACTGCAACTGCAATCCACAACAAAATCATTCCTATTCGTCTTATTGATCAGTTGCAATTTTTAAAATTAAACTAAGTTATTAATATTTTCTCACCGAAGCTCATTATTTATCTCGCTAATAAATGCTATTTTTCATAGATATACAGTTACCTATTTCCTCATTCAGAAAGTTTTCACCGCAACATTGCGTTTTTTTGCAATTCAGCATAGAGATTGAACTTTCCAGATTTTTTGTAATACTTATTCAACTTTGATGCGGGAGAAAGGTAGCTAGTGCCATATTACATGAAATTTCACACTTGAACAGTCTTTGCTGTCGAAATTTTTCGACTTTAAAAAATTGGCATAGTGTGGCACTCAAAGCGGTAATCGAAGATAATACATTTATGAATGAATATCTTAGCTGATATGGCCCATTGTATCAATAAGAAAAATATAAAAACATATCGCGCCCACTTTTCTGAATAATTTCTGTTTGAATATTTGGACTACAAACATAGAACCTTTTTGGATCATTCCGGTTGATACGCGAGACATTTATTCCTTCCAAGAGAGTAATCAATCATCTATACTTCAGTTAAATTTTCACACGTGTAAACTCAAAAAACAAGCTCAGTGAGTACTTTCTGATGAAGGTTTAAGAGTAAGGAACCTTTAGTCGAGTAAATATCAAACCGAGAATAGAGGTTTGAATTTTCATTTCTGACTGGATATTAGAGAAGCTCGGCGCCTACTTTATTGATTTGCCTAAGTACAGCACCGAATTGGATTGCATTTTGCAATTTGGACCCATAAATTCTGGCTCATCTGAAAAAACACTTATGTGTATAGGGAAACTAATGGTACATACGTTGTTTTTAAACTGGGCCGGAATTTATAGGTCCAAATTGCAAAATGTAGATTTGCAATCATGAATGCAATTATGAATTGCCACCCGCCAGCTGTTTTGCAGTTTTTAAGTGTCTGATGAAATGCAGAGCATCCAAAATTTAGGTTTGATCGTATAACGGCAGGGCCCCTTCCTCCTCCAACTTACGACCGAATCTCCCTGAGAATCATAAAACTGACTAACCCTTTTTTTGTGCCAGGCGCCCAGTCAAAACCACAGTTGCCATGCAGCTCCTCAGCTTTAGTTTTGCCGTTGCTACATTGATGTGCTGCTTGATATGCTTGTGCACCGTCACGGCCAACCCTAATGGCGTGAAGCAATCGCAAACTACGAAGACGAAAACGACAACGACATACGCTGCATACCCCGGATACGTCGCGGGAGGTTGATACGCGGAAAACTCGGAATCAAAAACATGAGACCTGGACGGCGAATTAAAAATAATTGATAAATCACGTTATTGTTCTTATTACTCTCTTCATCTTTCATTCCTTTCACTAATTCTACCGCAGAGCTGCATAAATTAAGGGATATTTTGTGAAACCTGATCGTTTCTCAACGAACTTATTGTAATTTTATAGAGTACATAGAGTCGTAATGTAAATGGGAGAGCTGGCGCCATGTTCTGCTCGACGAGTTCCGAGCCCGGCATGCGCCGAGTTCGGGTCACTTTTTCGATACATTTTCGATCCAAAATGGCGGTGTGGAATACGTGCTGATTCCTATCTTCTTTGTTTACATTGGATGGCCGGGTACCCGTGTATCGCAAACAATCGATTATGTATCGAAAAAGTGACCCGGCGTCACACAGGAGTCTCGGAATTCGGGACCTGGCAAATGCTTAAAAGTGACGCCAGCTCACCCACTTACATTACGACTCTATGTACTCTTCGTGTAATTTCCATGGAAGTTGGGCGTTGATGATGAATCCTCCTAAAGGTGTAGCCTCCAGTGGCGCCGCATGCTTTGCGATATATCTATTGATCTGTCATTTAAACCTATGGAATAGAATCGATAAATCGATGGGATATATCGATAATCGATCATTCACGCCTCGTCATTGGTAGGGTCAATCAATTTTCTCCTGCGTCTCTTCTGCTGTCCTCAAGAAACTTACAAAATCCTCACGCGTCAAATAAAAGCGAGCTGCCCTATTCTTATATCTTAAAATTAAATCACGAAAAATAACTAACCACTAATCGCTTACTTAAAAATCTTTAAAAAGGCGGAAATCCAGCAATTCTTTACCGACGTATACATGTCACCAATTTTTTAGATATAGTAACTTGTACGAATTTTAATTGACTAATATAAATGATATTAGACTCTTTAAATAAACTACATAACCACCAAACAGGCAGGCACAAGCGACGAGCAAAAATCCAAGATATGTTATCATAAGGTAAAGAAAAGAAGACACTCTGTCTGAATATTCGGTGTTACCGAGCAATTTTTAACATTCATGTATGTATAACAGTCCAAAAAATGAGTTGCGCAACATAACAAAAACCAGCAGTATGTGCATGTACAATACCCCCAGCAAAATATCCTGGACAGTTAACAAGGCAGAAGAGACTTTAACATTTTGATAGAATACCTTCACTCCCAACCTTCTTCAGGTACAAAGGGGGGTGTTGGGGGGCCTCCCCCGAGAAATTTTGAAAAATTGATTCCATTTCAGGTGCATTTTGCGACAACTCCGATGAACATTTTTACTTAAAATGGGTGTATTTTGAGATTTTATGAAATTATTCTCTGTATATCGTCTCATTTTGCTTTGCGTAGCAATCGCCTATTAAGTCAACATTTTCAATCTAAGGTAAGGGAAAGTTGTATAATTTCGAATTCTGGAAAAGAGGTCTCCCGGCCTTTAAATAGCTACGCCCATGATCCTTACTCGCATAAACTTCAAGGGAATCGATATGCGACAATACTTACAAAATAATACCGAGTAACCGGCGGACTAGAGCAAAAATTAAATAAATGAAACTTGTTGGGGTTGTAAAATATAGGACTCGGCTGTAAAATGATATGCAAAATACAGCAGTTGATCGCAGAAGGTCGCAGTATAAAACAACATTTAATAGAGCGAACTGGATGATTTTGATGTCAAAATAGACAGGATGATCACGAATAGGAAGCGAAATAAAACTGAAAATACAGAGAGGACTTCTGCGAGCACTGAGTAGTATAAGTGTAGGCACTGTACATTTAGTAGGTCAGGTGATCATTGGCACTGGTCATCGCTTCGGTTGTACAAGACGTGGTGGTTTTTGGTTTTCATATCTCAAAGAAAATGTTGGTCCATTGAAACCTTCCTGCGCGTGTATACTTCTAATTTCTAATTGCAAAAACCAACGTAGGCATCTTCTTAAATCATCTTATTATTGGTGAAAGTAGGGACAATGTAACTCATGCTGTGAACACGAGTGCTACTCCAAGCTTTAAATCGTAATTTGCCTCTTTCGGAGATAGGGCAATATTATCTTTTAGAACCACGGAGCACAATAGAGTTGCAAGTAATAGAGCGCTGATGAATCATTTTTTGAAGCTGTTTTGTCCAGTCTTTCTGAGACTAGTATTCAGCGACTGGCAATGCCTCATGCGCAAGGTCCCAGCTCCGAGCTTCGCCAAGCGAATATAGGTATAAAATTTATTTCATGAAAACCGGACGTTTCGTACATCATTGAATTTGCTATGACTTAGGCCGACGTGGTTTGCCAAAATTCGAAAAAATAATAACCGAATTGAATTAATTAATCCTGAAAACTACTCGCAGATAAAGCGATTCTTCCAAAAGCCACCGCGCCGTGTTAAAAAGTGCCGTTTGGTTCACACTTTTGGCGAATGAGAGGCCGGAAACGCACCGTTCAAGGATTGACTTCAGCGGTTCTCTAGTACATGGCGACTCAATCGTAGTCAGAACCGCAGTAGAACCGTAGTAGAATCGCAGTCAATGTTCAGAACTTATCATGATTTTTTCAGTTCCTCAAAACTATTTTCTGAAAATATATTGAAAAATGTTGGCCACTAACCTCTCAAAGAATCTACAGCGCATGAAAATTGTGAATCATCGTAGTTACGATAAGCAATGCATATCCCCGTTAAATCAAATCTTTAATCTTGGAGGCTTTTTTCGGCTCATGACGATGAAGATCTCGGCATAATAGAGTAAGACAAACGCCAAGCTGGATGCAATACCTTAAAACGACTGTGGTTTAGATTATGGGAATAAGAGGAACGGAATAAGAGAAGGAGGGTGGAAAGTGACAGCAAGTGGAAGCATCGTCCCGGTTGCTACGGGCATAGGAGCAGAAGCAGCGCCTTCAGTTATTCTCATATGTAACACGCATATCCCTCACGCACGAATAGTTGTATTCAGACCCTAAGTTCATCGTTGCGTTTGCATCGTTGCGGGTTTTAAAATTTGTACTAAAACTGTTTTCCATTGTACTGATAGAAAGTAAATTCAAATGAGCTTTTGTACTGTATACTTTGTATCATAAACTTTGACTTTTAATCCTCTTTACAAACGTTTTGTAACAGCGCAGCAGCGCCCGTCGTCGAATAGAATCAGCAAATGATAGAATGTTTAAAATGGTAGACTGGAAGCGTGAAATTTTCCTTGTTTTGGATGTGTGAGTTGCAATTTTAAACAAAGTAAACAGCCCATTGAAATTGTGCATGAATTTAGACGACGAAAGAAGACGACTTTAAATTTTCTTTTGAGTGTCTTAGAAGAGGAAAAAAATTAAAATATATTTTATTCTGTGACGATTTTTAAAGTGATTACAATCAAGAGACACAATCCATCAAAAACGACTATTAAGTCAGAGCTACTTGCTTCGTTATTTTCACTTCCTGCTCTTGAAACACACTTGGGTTTGATTGATTCATTTATATAAGTTTTTTGGAAAAAAAGCTTACACGGACAAATAGAGGCAAAATTCTCATTTATAAAAAGCAGATTACAATAAATAGTACTTCCTATATTGCCAAAACAGTTCGAAGTAGTGCCCCCCCCCCTTAAAACTGATTATTGACTCATTTCCGTCAATCGTTTTGAAGTAAATCCAGAGTTTTAAGTTTATCACAAAAATTATGTCTTTTGCTCTGTTTAGCAAATACCTATGTATAGGATGGCCTCAGTCCTTGAATGCATTAATGACAAGGCCTCCCATGAGAAGCAACCGATTAGATATGATGTTTTCCTCAATTAACTCGGGCGATATGGCCTTGCGATGTATACTAAGAGGAAGTCACAAAAGAAAATGGGAAGTTATGTAAGAGGAAAATCAATGTAAGAGGTTTAAAAGTAATTAGTTTGCACGCGTCTTCTTTTTTGCATAATTTTGTCAGTCGTCTACTGCAGTATTATCGAGCACTGAGCATATATTCGCAGTGAGTAAAAATCACATGCCATGTTTTGTGGGCGTGTAAGGGTGGGTGTGTGTGAGGGTGAGCGTGTGTGTGTGTTCATTATGATAAGTACATAAGCTCGTACTATTTAGATGTCAGTAAATGTTGTGGCTGAAGCAACAATACTAAACACACCAGTTCTATTATAAATATGGATGAGTCCTTAATATAGCGATGATGTATGGCATTATGCCTCCTGCGCTGTTCAAAATCTTTGTGTGAAATTTGGAGTTTTTATTCACTCTGATCATGCTCAAGCAATTGGTATGATATGGGCATGTGCAGAGAATGGCTGATACCAGGTTGCCGAAGAAGGTGTTGGAGTGGGTCCCCCCAGGTAGGCGACGGAGAGAGCGTCCAGCCAAACTGTGGGTAGAGGGCATCCGTGAAGAGATGGAGAGATGCCAGCTTCCGGAGGATCTCTACCATGGCAGATTCCTGTGGAGAGTAGGCGCCGCAGAGCGCCCTAGCGCGCCGTAAAAGCGGCTTATACAGTAAATATCGGTTAATACGACGACATTCAAGAGGTCACGGGATTTCGTCGTATTAGCCGATATGTCGTATTAATCGTTGTCATATTAACTTATGGAGTTTCGCCGGGGAAAACGAAATCCGTCGTATTAGCTGATATGTCGTATTAACCGATATCTACTGTACATACATATTCACTCTAGAGTCTACGTAGCGTTCAAAGGATCCAAGAACTCACGGAGAAGAACTCACTCATTTTGCGGACTGTCGAACCATCTTCTGGACCAAATTTCACTTTGCACTCATATCACTTGTGTTCTTTAAGCACTATATAGACTCTGGAATGAAATATACACGCAATTTTACAGAGATTGTTAACAGTGTAATGAGTTTTGAACGAAGTAATAAACGTCGGTTAAAATTCATCACTTGCTGGTATGGTATGGTTTGCTGGTATGGACATGTGCAAAGAATGTCGGAGGAGAGGTTGCCCAAACAAGTTTTGGATTGGGTACCACCTGGGAAGAGGCGACGGGGGCGTCCCGTAAAGGGTTGGCGGCAGGGCGTTGACGAAGAGATGTTGCGGTGTCAGTTGCCCGATAACCTCTGGGAAGACAGGCATATGTGGCGTTTGGGTGTCGTAGAACGCCGAAGTGCGTTGTAAAGCGACTTTATATATATAAAATTCATCACGATTTTCATTATTTGAATGCAACAAAATTTTCAACCACCCTAAAATGATCGTTCCTAATAATTATAGTCGTTAGAGAACATTCTGGGAGTATTTCAGGTTTCAGTTTCAAAGTTTTGGTTGAGAAATTTTATTTTAGTTTGTATGACACTTATTTCATACCGAAAGTGATATTGTGGACGACGTCACGTCTAGGCAGTTAGTGTGCCGTGGACACGCGCAAAGCATGTCAGGGGAAAAGTTGCCAAAAATTTTTTTAGATCTAGTACCATCTGAGAAATGGTGACGGGGACATCTCATGAGGGATGGTGGCATGGCGTTGACGAGGAGATGTTGCGTTGTCAGTTGCCCGATAACCTTTGGGAGAATAGGCATATTTGGCGTTTGGGCGTTGCAGAACGCCAGAGTGCGTTGTAGCAGCAAATTTCATGCGTGTTTGAATATAGAACTTATTTGAGAATAAATGACGGTGCCATAGCTGAGCGCTGGATCAAATTAGTTGGCTTTACGCATAATAAAATTTTTTTAAAAAAAAACAAATTTAAAAAAAAAACATTTATCAAAACGATTTCTGAGCTTGGCGTCTCTATACTAACGTAAACTGTAAAAATAAAATAAAAACAATTATCTGTTTCAGCTATTCATTTGGTGACAGACGTAGCCAAAAGCTGTCATGGATATTGGCCATGGAACACTGATTTTCATAGTTGCTATGGCATGCTTATTCCCCGATACACTCCCATATCCGATGTTGTATTCGATGACCAAAATGGTGAATAGCGTCTCGAGCAATGCCATGGCGATGGGAAGCGATGGCATGAAAGTGGCCGGTCAGATGGCAGGTGGGGTCACGCCCATGGCTAACGGGGTCAACCCCGCAAACTCACAATATGCTTCACAACAGTATCAAAATCCAAATCAACAATATCCGACGAACTCTCAATATCCGGCGAGTCAGCAGCAGTACCAACAAAATCCCCCGAACCCCGGGAGCCCCCAACAATATGCTGGTGGAACAAGTCAAACACCTTATCAGGGGAAAAAACGTTGATTACTTCATGTTCCAAGTAATTTGATCTTGTTGCTTCGACGTGATCAATTGGACCGGCGTTCAGCAGAAAGGAACCAAGGCACATTAGCTATTGCCAACTTTAACTGGGCGATTTCATTTATTACAAGAGGAAGTTTGCGTGGATTCCTTCGAAAATGTTCAATAATTTGCAGCTTTGTATGCGGAAAATTCACTGAAATTTGCACGAAAATCCGAACAACACTTTTCAAGTAAAGGATTAAATTGCCCAATTAAATTTGGCGATAGCTGATGTGGCTTGGTTCCTTTCTGCCTAAAGCGATCCAGTTCAATGCACAAAAAGCAATAAGACGCAAATCAATAAAAATAACGGTCGGACATCTGAAGGCATTAAAAGCAGATAAAGTGCTGTTTCAGAAAATCACGACAAAATGAAAAGATTGTTTGTCAGTAACTTTGGCTATGCTTAAAAAGAATAAATACATTTTTCAAAATTGAACAAAAATCTCCACTCTCAATGATAATAGGAAAATGTAAATTTTAATACTTCTGCAGTGGGTTTCTAGGAATTTGTAGCCCTCGGTGTTCTGGGATATGTAATTTAGAATGTGAAATAAAATCATTTGCGAATTACAAAATGTGTAAATTTGCCTTCCTTTTTTCACTCCTCGCTACTCCCGCAACTTACATTTTTTAGGATAACTTCCTTGAAAGAGAAAAATATTAAAAAGTTGGCGCAGGTCTTTAGGTTGATGATTAATCAAGGGAATATCAAGATGCAATAAAATCAGTTCCTTTCGTGAATCATATTCGAGTAGTTATTCATAAAAGATCGATTACTCTGATCAATTTCAATACATGAAACAGACCCTCAATATTGGTCATGCGTCAACTCCAAACTTCTTTTTATTAAGAGTATTTCAATTTTATTTACGGTGGGTTTTTCAAATGCCTTGAAATGCAAGGCACTTTTACAAATAATAATATGCTTTCGTCTAACTTCAAATAAAACGAGTCAATTGCCCCGCCCTAGAGTAAATATTACCTTGCGGTGAGCTAACCATCACCTTGCGGCAAGGTATCGGCCTTGCCATCCTCTCCGAACCCTATCCGAGCCCTCGCCGAGCCAGTTCAAGGAACTCGACGACCGGGAATAAAACCGTATGACAACACTGTAGACCCAAATCCAGACGCAGGGCGCGAAAAAGGCGACACAGCATCGGGAAATACCCCGTGTTGGGTTTGATTTTCGTCTCCAGCGTTGAGTTCCCTGTCGTTAAGTTCCACGAACTGACCCGGCGAGGGCTCGGATAGGGCTCGAAGAGGGTGGCAAGGCCGATACCTTGCCGCAAGGTGATGGTGAGCTCACCGCAAGGTGATGGTGAGCTCACCGCAAGGTAATATGTTCGCTAGGGGTAGATCGAGTCAAATAAGAATCCCACCTAAAAGCAATTAAAGTAAGCTAGGTTCAATACAGGTCATTTCAGCGAGCCAATCCGAGTCATTCAGACTTTCAGTGTCAGAAAGGTCAGAATACTCGTAAAGTCAAAAGTTACTCGAAATGGCAGTCAAAGTTGACTTACCCTATTATGGGAATATATTTTTACTTATAAGTAGATAAATATACTGTGGAAAAAAATTTCTCACCAGAAACTGTTCAGCTGTCATTCGTCATTTTTACTCGTATTTGCGGTATATCTTGAATGGAAGTTTCTCTCCCACATTTTCTCTCTCACGCTATTTTTAGAATTTAAAATAAATGTAAAAGAGAACAGCAAGCAAATTTTATGCCGCTAGATGTTTGAGTAAAATGGTGTGGAGAACGCTTCTTGAACAAAGAGATTAATACGTTCGAACGACTTCATACTTCATCATATCAATGCAACAGCTCTCGCAGCGTTGAAAATATACGTCTTGAAAAAAAGAGCCAGATTCACTATGTAGGATGGACAAAAAATTTACCTCGGGATATATATTTGAGATGCGAGGTGTGATGATTAAATGGATCCACTAAAAAAAATTCCCTGGGGAGTTGCTTTGAGCACGTGAATGGGATGGGAGACGATGGTGAAAATCTGTATGGTTGGATTGCCACAGAAGTATGAGGGACGCCTAGACGACCACCTAAGGAATACGCACAGAGCTGGTTTTTATCCTCGCAAAGATGATTTAATATAACATTTGACGACTGTGCGTTTGGATCCATACTAAATTTTCCTTTAAAATGTTCGTACTACTATGCTTGTCTGGCATACTGAAGGCCGGACAAACATGGCTTTTGCTCTTGTCATAGGAAGAGAGAGAACAACAACACATTAATGAAAGTCCACACTTCAAATTAAAAGTCGCATTCCAATAATTTTGGAAAAGTCAATAGACTCACAATTTCAGTTTAAAAATATAAAAATAATAATTTTTTTCCGATGGATTATTTTTGGTGGTAGAAAAATTGCCGGCACAGTCTAATTATCGATAGAAACATTTCCTAGCAGAGCCCCTTCAATGCTAAAGAAAATAATAAAAAAGAGGAAGGAACCTAAATTAGCCTGGTATGATTTAGAAGACCTAGAACCAGTTTCGTCCCGGAGAGTCCTCGAAATTTAATTCAAACAAAATAATAGCCCTTTCAGAAAAAAACTAGAAATATACGCTAACTAACGTGGATTGATCAAGTCCTCCCTTTCTAAGAACAATTTCAAGGTATTTTGGGCTAAACATTTCAACTAACTTTCCGTATGTCCTGTATTTTCCTTATTACCTCTGCGTTTCCTGCTGGACCTATTTTTGCAACAATTATCATAAATTTAAAAAAAAAAAAAAAAAAAAAAAAAAAAAAAAAAACTTCCGAGTAAAATTCCAAACTTCCTTATTTTGCACTCAGCGTGGAGACACAAAGATGAAGGTCACCGGAAATGAGCCAATGGTGAAGATTAGGTTCCTCCTCACAGTCGAGTCCCGGAAATCCAAGAACAATTGAAAAGAAACACTTCTTATTGCATAATCGCGACTATAAAATTCAACTGAAGACAAAAATAGGTTTATTCAATTGTTTGAAGTCGTCAGCGCAGTATCCATTCATTCATAACTACTTGTGAGTATTGTTTCGTCCGTATTGTTTCGTCCATTCGTATATTTACTTTCGTCCTTAATTTTACACATTTTTTAGCGATTTCGGTATTGGGAAAAATAAGGCAGTTCCTTCGAGGAAAAAAAGAGGGCATCGTAGTTCCTTACGTTTAGCATCTTTAATTGAGAACCCTCCGTCGTTTCTCAAACGAAGGAACATAATCCCACCTTGATATGGCAAACTTGACTCAAATAATTCTTTAATTTCTTACAGGGATCTGAGCGTGCAATTTAAGCCCTATTGTGAAATCAGAAGAACAACAAGTAAAATTGTGAGTTAGAACAGCCGAAAAATCTCCCGAGAAGACGCACGCTTTGTAAATGGAAATTTTGCATCGTTGAAATGTAGTTACGTGCCTCCGTCTGGAAGACGACGATTCGTGTCAGGACAGAGGCATAAGGCGTGAACGATCGATTGTCGATATTTCCCTATTTGAAGCTGTGGAAAAGAGTCGAATATTAAGACGTTCGTTGCGAACAGTCTGTTTATCGATCCTTTTCTATAGGTTCAAATGGAAGATCAATCGATAGATCGCAAAGCACGCCACGTCACTGGAATTATGAGGATGAACGAGTAATGATCAATTTCGTTGTTTTCGGGCGAAAGAATGTACCTGGCTACATTTTGACGTTGCGTAATTTTTACTTTTAAATCGTATTTTTTCCATGAACTGTTGGGATCTCTGACTGAAAATTATACTGATTTTCCTCTGATAATATGTGCGCACGCCCAAAACTCAGGAAAATTTTGGAAAGAAATTTCCCAGTCATGTTCTTTCCAAAAAATTTATTGTCTGGGGTCAATTTTGCGGAAATGGAATGAAGTTACGTTCCTTAGTTACATAGAAACGATGATTTGGACAGTGGGACCTGAATGGCCCGGCGTATTTTTCTCTCATTTTAGTAATGGCCCTTTAGTTAATGACTTTAAAAGGGATTTCTCCTCAGCATTTGTAAACAGATTTTTAACAAAATGATCCTGATGGTCGACGTCATTGGAATGACTCTGAACCTCAGTCCTGTATGCAAAGGCATATAAGGCCTTTTTTCGGCGAAAAAATATCGTATGCCAAGTAATTGACCCTATCGATTCTACTGAAGAATTTTCGCGCAAAGGCTCGATGAGGTGAAAAATCGGACATTTTTTCCAAAGCTCACCACGGGGCGAGAAATACATTCAGAGTTTTTTTTTCCAATAAACCTTAATTGTGTCTACTCTCCAGATATGTTTTAGTTTTAGGTATGTATGTGTTAGTCAACTCATTAGTAGCTCTGAAATCAATAGTAGACATGCCATCATTTCGAGCCATACTTTTGCGAGGCACCTCCTATCACCAATCAATTGCTCAAGTCCTCAAAATTGCTTCTAGTATTCATGCTTTTTTAAGCGCTCAGCCGATAGGCAGCTCTTTTTGATTTCGACTTGCCTCTAGAGTACTAGTATACTAGTGCTAATTCGTTTAAATGGCGCACCAGCTCATCGATGTGTAGGCTTTTGGGGGGGGGGGGCCAGTTTTAAAATAAATAAAGCTGTGAAAACCGTATTTTACGCTTTTAACGTAATGCGCGGGTAGTTTCAATCGTTTGTCTATAAGAAAATTCCTTAGCGGAAGAGTAATTCTTATCGAAATTGATCGTTGAAAATAAATGAAGCCTAAAAAAAAAAACGCGCCCATGATGAGCTTAACGGTGACTATCATTTTCGGGAAACGAAAAAACGCGTTTACGGTTTCCTTGGTAAACCTTTGTTTGCTATCAGCTGATGTTTTATTTCCATCACCCAGCAAAGTCGACGGAGTTTATACTTCCTTTCTTCACTAAATACATTGACTAACACCTGAGCGCTTTTCTAATACGACAGTATTAGAACTTTCCCGCTTGTTTTACATTACCGACGATAGTATCTTTTCAATTAATCAAAGACCACTCAAAGGGAAAATAATTCTTGTCGATCCTGTGCGTGAAAGATATGATGTTGTTGTAAGTAATTTGGGAACCAAATTAGTCCATGTTATTATTGACTTTTCATTTATCACCTTGTGCACTTAATGAGAATTAGTAATTATGATTACTCCTTTCGTAGTTTAATCAACATTTTATGGTTGCAGTGTGTCGCAGCATGATGTTCAAAATGCAAGTGATTGCCATCGTGGCCTCCCTATGTTTGATCCTTTTTTTCAATCCTCCTATCGTCGAGTGCGGCCCCGTGCCAGACAATTTTATGAGCGGTGTGGCGGGCACAGCGGCAACATTTGGTAGTAATGTGGTGAGGGGTTAAGGAGTGTCAGCGACGGACTCAAAATTCGCATCAAATCTCCAATGACGAACTATTTTCCTCTTCAAACTCGATCAAACTCCGACACAAGCCACCTAAAACTCACTGCCTGAATATAATTCTGACTTTCAATTCTGTTCCAAACTAACAAGAGCACTCATCAAAATATGTTTAAAGATACGACTGTTACCTACTCTTAAGAATAACAATAAGCTTGTGCTAAAATTTCAATTTTGTTGGATGATCATAAAATATTTTTCAGTTCTGAATTAAACATTTACAATGCTTTTCATCACATAATTTTGTTATTTTTTCACTCCAAAAGTCAATAGTAGTCCCTCGTAAGTTACTTTTAAGATACATTTTACGGCGCCTTGAAACTCTTTTCAGTACGAAGTCTGAGAAAGCATGCCCTTTGGCAACTTTTCAAGACCCTTTCCTAAGAGCTATGGCAGTAAATATTTGACAGCATACAATGCATATTGTAAAATTGTATTATTCCAATTTCTTTCAAAAATATTATTCTGATGAGGACGGGACAATGCGTTCTGTTTCAATGAGAAGCTATTGATCAAATATCCTCGGACATATCTTGGAGACCTCGAGAGGTTTGAGAATATGAAGGTCTATTTTGAGTGCGACCTATGTACCGTTGACACTTTACATACTAAATTATTATTCCAGATCTCAACTAAAACCGATGTGTAGACGAACTCGTTAAATTTGATTTTGCGGTTTTGAAATTCCTCTCTTCATTTCTTTAAAGAAGTTTAAACGAGTAATTGATTTGATCTCTCCTCGTACCACAGGATTTTGAATTTTTTACGAAATTTAACGCTTATTGAGAATAACTAAAGCTTAGAAATCTCAATATCAGAACGCGAGTACGTTTAGAACGGAGGTATGTCGAAGAGATGGTTAAAATTTCGCCCAAAGTGGGAAAATTTAAAAAAAAATGCGAAAATGTCACAAAATAATGAAACAATCCAGTTTCTTTTTTCTTTGGGAGAAGGAAAAGGAATTTAACTTCAATTAAGGAAATAAGTCGTTTCTCACGGAAATTGAAAGGATACCTATATTGTACTCGTAATTTGTACAAGCTGAACATGGGCAGAAATGGGGCAGGGCTAGACCTCCCCCTTCCCCCCCAAAAAATTTACTTGGCCCCTCTCAAGAAATGTGATTGATTTTGCGAAGTAAGTGCATCTTGTCTTGCATCTTGGGCATTTGAATTTGATCAATTTTTCGGTGAGAGCAGCTCAAAAATACTCCCAAGACAGCTCATTTTCTACAAATTTTCCCGAAAAAGGCCAGGGAACCCATCTTTAAGCTAGGGAAATGCTCCGCTCCTGCAGCCTGATTTTTGAAACTCTAATTAGAGATTACGGGACGCTTGGTCCAATTTTCTTTGTCCATTAATTTTTTTCGTCCTTTTTATTTTGTCCACGGTTTTTTGCCTTCGAAATCTCGTTCAAGTGAAATTCGTCCTGGTACATAGTTTGTCACACGTTTTTGTTCGTCCTGCGTTTTAGGTCACATTTGTTTTTGTCCTGTAAGGTCATATATCCATTTTTATACAATCAACGATCCATTCATCAAGAGACGGAGATTATGAGTAATGACGCATGATGTATGCTCATTGCAAATCATGAAATGATTAGCAACATTGCCAGAAATTACAAATACTACAAGTAAATGAGATCTACCACACTCAGACGAAGAAGACGAGGACAAGGACTGAGTTGAGCTGAAAGGTTCTTATACACTTTATAAGCACATTTCTCTTTTTCGACTGGGTCTTGAACCTAAATTTTGGACCTAAGTTTTTGACCATACTAGACCACACAAATGTGACCTAAAGACGCTGGACGAACGAGAGCGTAGGACTTACTATTTAGCAGGACCAATTATTGAGGGGCTTGGAGGACAAGGCGCACAAGTGCAGTTTTTGCTATTTCGAAAAATATGAGTTTGAAATTTCGAAATTATATGGATCCTTGTGGCGGAAAGAATGTTCGAACAGACTTTTTGATGCCTAAAAATTGTAATTCGGGAGCGAATTTTCCACAGAATACCTATGTATTAAGACTAGTTTTACTTGAAACCGTTCATACGATATCTCAATTTTTTTCAAAAACTGCACTTATGCGCCTTGTTCTCCAAGCCTCTCAATTTCACTTGGGCAAGATTTCGAGGGCAAAAAACCGGGGGCAAATTAAATTGGGCGAAAAAGTTTATAGACAAAAAACTTGGACCAAAAGTCCTTTAACCTTAACTAGCTATGCCAAAACGCAGCCCTATTATCTGCGCTGTATCATATATCGATTTTCGATTGTTTTCGTGCCGGCATAAATTCCAACAATCAGGCTGCTGTAGCATTAAAAGCTAGAAATTCATCAGACCTTCCTTGGCCTGGTGTCTTTTAGTGCCCCTCGTGGACCTTTTTTCATGAGGTGCTCTTCTACCCCCGCACCCTCCCCGCTACACAAATTCTACTTTTGCCCACGAAGTGAAATCTTCGGAAGCACTGACAAATTATCGGACCGATGAGAATGATCCCCAGACTCACAGCTGAGTCGACGTATGCGGAAACGTCCGATTTCCAAGACAGTGTTTCAGATTTTGAGTGGACAATTTCGTTATAACTTAACGACACAAGATGGTTTCAGACGTTAGGAATGTAGAACAATTTTATAAAAAATCCCGTAAGGGTAATCAAACGTTTACAAAAGAGATCGATACTATTCATTAGTGTCGTGGGACAAAAGAAACCCACCGCAATTATGAAACCCTGTATTGGACGACGGACGTTTTCGCATACGTCGATTCAATTAGTATCGACTTCGTATAAGCTGTACATTTGCGAATAATTATCAAACCCCCAACTTTTGATAACTTGGAGCTTTTATAGCGCAGTTCGCGAGGGTACAACGCCAAAGGTACCGAAGATATGCGGTTTTAGCACGAAATGTCTCGGAGCTAATGGGTCTATTGCACGATAGAGTTACAGCCAACCGAAGATATTTTTCAAGAGTAAAATCGCTCGAAAATCACAAAGGGCACTTAAACAAAGTCTGATATCCACTCCTCAGCACACAATCTGCTTAGTTTGTACCACGATTTTTCGAAACTGCGTCTTCGGGCAGTTTTCTTAATGATCGGCAGTCAGGTTTGCAATAACCCATAAATAAAGAAGCAATCTCGTGAACTGTTCCAAACTGTCCTTGCGTAAGAGTTCCATGTATTCAAAGTTTTTGTTTTTCAAAATAAGAAAATAAAAAGGAAACAAACACAAGAAATCATAGAAGAGAAAAAGTTAGTAAAATTGTTTATTAACTCAGGTTAGTTGGACTGCATTTTGCAATTTGGACCTATAAATTCTGGCTCATTTGAAGAAACACTTATGAGCATAGGGAAACTAATGGTACGCACGTTGTTTTTAAACCGGGCCGGAATTTATAGTTCCTAATTGTAAAATGCAGTCCAGTTGTTTTTACTCCTCTGCCCGTGCAAAACTGGTCGGGGGTGCCTCAGAAAAACTGCCTGCAGATGCGGGAAAACTGAAAAAGCGTGATACAAACTACGCAAATTGCGCGCTAAGGAGCGGATTAAAGACTTGTTTGATGCGTTTAACGTTATTTTCGAGGGATTTTACACGTAAAGTGTATATTAGTTTGGCTGTATCTTTTGCATGCAATAGACACATTTGACCTAAACCCAGCGATAACAACAAATATCTCTGTCCGCCGGAGTTGCGTCCCTCCTCGAAGGGTTGTCGCGTAAGATAATCCAAAGGCTTCTTCGTGCTTTTGTTTCGGCCAAATTTGTAATCAGCCTACTCTTTCTCTCTTCTTTTGTCAACCTTCGAATAATAAATTGTCGGAAACAATTGTTTATTTCATCCATTTAGTCCAGGTTCTTATGTTCAAAAAAAGCTTCCCGTGGAACGGTAAGTGAAGCAAGTGTGGAAAATATCTTAATCTCTTCATTTCGATGCGTAAAAAAAGAATTTCGATGTTGTCAAGCTCAATTTTGCGTCTAACCCCCCAAAATCAAGATGGCGGCCAAAATGGGGGCTCGGGGGGTGAAAATTATGGAATTTGATTTTGATGTCATG